>CAKKOB020000318.1:0-38786 GCA_918844115.2 Phlebotomus perniciosus | reverse complement strand
TGAGGCAAGATTATGAACTTAGTTAGTAAGAGATTTTTTTGCCATAGTTGGAGAATCGATTCGGTTTGTGTGGTAATCACAAAAAATAACATAACTTGGACGTCATTTTTGTGTGCCATCTCTCAAGGCCTTCCCCTACTGACTATTTATTAAATGATATTGCATTTGATGGCAGAACTTCCTATGACATTGGACTGTACCCCACTTTCCTGCCAACCAGACTACCTATTACGGGGAATTTTGTACAATTGTGAAGCATCGTGGCAGGAGGAGGAGGTGGAGAAAAAAATTGAACATCATCATTTGGGAAAATTACTAGTGAATATAATGTGGAAATAGAGTCAGAGACTGCGAAGAATTTCAAATAGCACCGACTCCCTGGGAGGTTGAGAAATGTCGATGATGAATTGCAAGACGAATTATGTTATTAAATAAGTTTAGCGCTAATATCCACTGATTTTGAAAATTGTGACGCAAAAGTGATTTCATAGATGATTTTTTTTCCAAGCTTTAAATGGAAAATCGCTGGAAAATATCCCATTCAACTTTTCAAATGGGATGACTATTACTAAATTAATGTGATTAGGCGCTTTTATGTTTCTCTCCAAGGGGGAGACATTATGGTCAAAATGATGTACGTGACTTCATTCATTTTTTTTTATTTTTGAAAGCTTTACAAATATCAGAATTATTTTAAAGCTCACCTGTATTTTCAAAATCAAATAAACTCATTTCAAAAGCTTCTGAACTTCTGTATACACCACTTACCTTGGCCATAATATCTCCCCCTTGCTCCTCCTAGTCAAAAAGGTATATGGGAAAAAAATAAAAAGGTGCTGTATGAGAATATTCCTAATTTAGCTCATAGTCCAGGGAAGTTGGGAAAAAGCGGTGGAAAAAAAGACTTCCCCTATCTGATGTAGACGCGCTTAATTACCCCTGCAAAAACTAATGCACTCACGTTTTTGTGGTTTATCTCACTGAAAATTTTCGGGGGTAATTTTAAATGGAATGGCACCAGCAAGAGGGTTGGTCGCTCAGTTGATTGCTTCCAAAACCTCTCCCTCGCCAGTTAATTAATTTTCCCTCATTGCTTAGAGGCGCTCCAAAAGCGCTCAATATATCCATTGCGCTCCCCCTGGCAAAATCCGATATGCTGAGGTCAATTGGCCTCCAATGGGATTACTAATGCTGCTCAATGAGCCAAGAAGCGGGAGGGTGTCTGTTTCAGCCCCTTAACCACCAACGCAGTGCAACTCTCCGGGACGAACTTGGATGTATTTGTTGCAAACAGAAGCGTTTTGTTGGATCGTTGTCCGTCGAGTTGCTTTCATGCCTCGATGGGGTTTGTTTGATATGTTTCCTGTTTCCTCCTGACTATTTTCTTGTTACCCGGAAATCACTTAGAATCTCAATTTCCGACTGAGACTCTCTCGGAGAGCTCATAGAGAATGGGATTTTTATTTATTAAAATTAAATTTCCCATCTATGTTTTAATAAGCGAAAAGCGAAATATATATTCTCAGAATCCCATCCGTTAAAGATTTATTGGCCAGACCTGTTAGATATGCATATTATCTTCGTTCAGGCTAAACTGAGAGTGTTTAGTGGACAAAGAGGTAAACTTTTTCTGTGTCAATTTTAAAAGGTGCCCGAGTGCATTATAATAGAGTGGTGAATCGTCAGAAATGCGCCAAGGAGGGATTCACTACAAGTGTTTATCTTGAGAAAAAACGAGAGTCTGCGATGCGACAACTTAATTTGCATAGGTCGCGCTACCGTTCAGAGACAAATACGTGTTAAGTGCCCCACGCAAAATCTGTCAAAAGGCGCGATGGCTCTTGATCCCAAAAGGGGAGGAGGAGGGAAAAGAAAAAAGGAGGGCATAATGCAGGCAAAAGAGCAACCGAAAAATAGCGCGAAATTGAATTAAAGGCAGAGGCAGAGGAGCAAAAAGGAGTGGATGCTTGCCAGGAATGGCAATAAGAAGTCTCGTGAAATATAAACCGTGCGATAAATTCGACGAGAGACCACAAATATGCAGGAACATAACACCATGAACTTGAGACTCCTTGCACCACGGGACGACAATTTAACACGCCGACCGGCGAATATTTTATCTTAAACGCCATGGAGACATTCAGCAAGCCTCATTGAATCATAAAGGGGTATTTTAAATAATTTAAATAATAATTTTTATTCTCTGGATTTGTTCCATCTGACCACAGCAGCATTGTTGGATAATATCATAAATTTTCTTTGATTTTCTTTGAATTTTCTAATAAGAAGAAAGTCCAGAAGAACCATCCACATAATGTATTCCCTTTCAAACGACAAAATAAGTCAATTAGTTGTAAAAAATGCAGAATAATTCATTGCGCCAAAGTAGATTTTCCGGACGGTGGATCATGTATTGTGCATATAATGAATTTATCTTTAAATCCTGAGGTGAAAAAAACCCTGGCAATGTAAACAAATTTTTATGGTAATTTAACCTCATTATGGTGATTCCCGAAAAAAATGTTAGGTATGCTCTGGAATGTCGACAGAAGAGCAAATGCTCAGGCGAGATAAGCAATTTCATACATTAATTTGAAAAGTATGCCCACCCGAAATGAAATGGTGTGTTTGTGAAGAAGTTTATTCAGTTGAGTGATTTTCTGGTCATTTGCAGCATTTACCACGGAGTCAATCAAATTGAGACAATTTTTAATTAAATTCTATGTGGGATGCGGTGAGGCATTTTTCGGGGGGAGGTCTAGGATAGTTTGTGAGTTGAGGCGGGAAAATTGCTGTCTGGCAAGAGAAATGTAATTATTCATGCCGTGAACTGCCAAAAAAAGTGACTGACACTTATCTCTGCGGTGATCTCTACCACCCACCTGTCACGCCAGCTTATCAAAATCATATCATCTAACAAGACTCTCCGGTGCGCACACACACTTTCCCGGCCACTCGGAATTGGAACGCGTGATTATTCACCATTTCACGAAGGATTCCAGGCCGCGATGGGGGAGCTCACCTGGAGTGGCACAAGGAGCAAAATTTATGCAACTTTCTCTCCCACTTTTGTGTGCCTGTTGAATAAAATCCTTTTTGCATATATAGTTCTCCCTTAATACCGGCCCACGATCCCCCTATACATATGTATATCTGTTTTTGTGAGAAATATTGCCAGGAGTGATTATAATTTAATTGGATACATTTAAATGTTGGCAAAGAAGTCTCCATATTTGTGTGATTTTTTTTCACCCATTCTTCAGCCCAAGAGCTTATCTACGGACCCGTAGTGTTTGTGTTTTGAAGCATCGACACGCAATGATTGAATTGAGTGTTAATTACTTCATGAAAATGTTCCATTAATACCTTATAAACCTGCCTCTTATATTCACCTATGAATATATGGTGCACTGTAATTGCCTTCTTTCAATTGGCCATGGTTAACCATCTGGTGGTAATTGCAATTAAATTTATACCATTGCCCGGCAAAATGCATTTCTTCTTCTATATATCTGAAAACGTCTTGCAATTTTATCTTGAACGATTATCGCACACCAATTTTTCGTTTGAATCTTCACCAAGGTTTTTCCCGGACAATTTCCTTTAAGAATAGTTCTTACAAACTTGAAATATTCTTCTTAAGAATTCCATTTAAAT
The DNA here is from genome assembly GCA_918844115.2 of Phlebotomus perniciosus. Classification (NCBI taxonomy): domain Eukaryota; kingdom Metazoa; phylum Arthropoda; class Insecta; order Diptera; family Psychodidae; genus Phlebotomus; species Phlebotomus perniciosus. The sequence continues at coordinate 35,129 of CAKKOB020000318.1, read as the reverse complement.
TTCTCGACATCAAATTCATCATTCAAGAGTGATTTTTGTCTGTTTTTTTTTCCTGCAAAAATTCAATCAACTCACTTAAACAATTTCCTCGTTTTTCCCAAGAACTTTCAAGGGATTTCTCATTCTCTAGAAGTTTCTTTCCTCATAAAAAAGAATCACCTGTCGAAAATTCTCTTGTGCCGTTTGAGGAGAAAAAAAAAGAAGGGCAAAGGGGGAATCGTGTCTGGGTTGGAGAGAAATTTTTGAAGAAAGAAATTCATACAATTCCCAGAAAGTCGTTTCCTCTGGCTCACAATTCGAAATATTGACAAAACAAAGTTGTGTGACTGTGTGAGAGAGGGTATTAAATTGAGGAATGAAAAAAGGGGGGTTGACGCCATGTGCGGGGGAGGGCGGTCAAAATTCATTTTATGACTTACAACATTGAAGCGATATACATAAAAAATATACATATGCAGATTTATTTATTCACTGCATATAAAGCATTATTTCACCCCATATTTATATGCTTTTTTTTTCCTCCTCATATAAACCCAAGACACAATAGCTATGGGTAAATGCTTCTTGGCCTCTTTTGCGAAGATTGTTTACCAACGGTGATTTATTTTGAATTTCAACCCGAGTAGGAGGTAAATTTTGCACTTCCTCGTGAAATTAAAATGTCAGTCCACTTATTTAATACCTTCAGTAACTATATATCATCACCTGGAAAATTTGCTGCTCTGTAATCAATCAACAACGAGGGAATCAATTTAATTTTGCCAAATGTCGACAATTTGACCTCCCCATCATGTTAAATATTTAACCACCTGCTTTCGACTCATGGGGGTGGAATTTTCCTTCAATCCTTCTTTGCAAAATTTACCATGCAAAAGGCCTTCGACTAATATCCAGGTGAAAATTCTCGCCTAATTGCTCTGAGAGCTCCCCCCGAAAAAAAAAATCCAAGACGATGAAAGGGAAAAATAGCACTTTTATTCATTTAAATAAAAATCTATTATTCCGTCTTCACTTTTAATGGTGTTAATTACCCTTGACCAATTATGAAAATTTTGACTAATAGCCCTCATCTGTGAATCATAAGTTTTCTCAAATGGTCAGTGAAAAATTCACTTTTCCTAATAATATGCTTATTTCTCGACAGCCCAAAAAATTCCATTGCATATTCAAAATACGTGAAAGAGGGAAGCATTTTTCCTCGTTAGAGACGCAGAGGATGGCTTAATTATAAGTCAAAACAGGAGAATTTAAGAACAAAAAGGTGATGAATTCAAATCGCATCTCAGATTAAAAGATCCGATAACGTCTTAAAGAGGGAAGAGGAATAAAAATAAGACAAGACTCCGAGCTAAATGGACATTTAAGCGGTCTTTAAAAGTCACCTGTTTATAGAAATTGTCTCACAGACACAATTTCAGGAGACGAACAAGAGCCAGAAAAAGACCAATTCGAGCGTATATAAATTGATTTTCTATATAGTGATATCGCTGTCTCAGAAACAGGGGAAGTCTCACCGCAAGAGAACTCGGCGGATAACGAAGTGCCTCTGTGGAAATGAGCATCAATAAATCCATAAAAAATTAATTACAGAAAATACGATAGCGCGGATATTGTTAATCGAATTTTTCAGTCATTTTATTGCTGAGAGTCACCAATTTTTACAATGTCGCTTTCGTATAGTCTTGATTGAACATTTGGCCTCTCAAGCTGGCGCTTCTTCAACATTTTGAGGAGTCATAAATGCTTTAATAAAATGGATATTCACATAAGACGATGCATTGGTGTAAATAAGTAAATTTTCCATTCAACTTTTTATTATGTTCTTAAGAAAATACTGCATGTCTTCATTGCTTGGAAAGAAATACTCCAGATGCCAAGTATTTGCATTCACTTTATAAAAGAAATTATGTTTCCGTAGTCTTAGAAAAATAAGAGGAAAAACATTAATTTCTTTTTTACTAGTAACAGTTAGTGTAAGTCATTTTACATTTCTCTTTTTTTCTGCTCATCGGAGGGTGGACACTTGGTCACCCTCCGATTGACAATAGAAAATACATAAAATTAATCAAACAAATAAATTAATCCAACATGAAGAGAGCAATTATTGACATTGACTGTGTTGGATGAATGTCGAGTATTAAACGTTTAATTAAAATTCGAAATGTTGACATGGAATATAGACTAATATAGTGTGAGTGTTTACCTGTTGTCTTACTGCGAGAATAAATTTTCGGGGGGTGGAAGATGGGCCACAATTTGGGGTGAGGGGGAGAGAAGCATCAATCATGGAGAGTGGCACAAAAATTACCTGAAACTGATGAACTCACGATATTCTCCCATCGATATTTGTATGAAATTTCGTCTTGTATATTTTAATTACTTTTTTCTCCCACCACCACGTGATGGTCTGTCCAGACGAGGGAGTATAACGACAGAAATTCCCAATTTCCCACGCTATTAAAATCATTTCTCTCCACCCCGAAATTGATGGAGTGGGTGGCTTAATTAAATATTTCTTCAGGTGTGCAGAACGTTTACCCAGAAAGATCCTTGGTGCGAATCTCTTGGCGAAGAGCAATTGGTGGATGAGTTCCTCCACCAGCCAGATAGCCCAGAGAGTTGTTCTTTCGCGCCCAAGTTCTTCTCGATATGTCTCAAGCCAAATGGTGTATAAATCTCATGGTAGAGTGTTAAATAACAAACAAAAGTCAACTACTGTGTGAGATTTCTGCAATTGATATGGAAGTCCCGTGCAAGAAGGTGTGCTCGGAGGACGTCATCGCTCGCAACTTCTCTCTCTGGGTTATTCATTTGGGAATTTTGCGAATAAGTGGCCAAGAAGGTGGCTTTTATAATTGTTTCACAACAGCTACAATTCTTATCTTCACTCTTGGTGCTCTATGCCTTCTGGCTGCTGAAGGTTGTTGCTCAAACAAAAAAAAATGTCTCTCGATATCAAACATCTTAAGGTGTTTAAGTCACTAATTTGATGGTCTTGAGAGTTATTCAAATTGAATAAAAAATCACAAAGAGGCAAACCTATAAAAGAAATCGTATAAATTTTATCTTTAAATATTATACTTTGCTGTTTCATAAATTCAAAATTAACGGATTTAACCGCCCCTTTTCAAATTCTTCCTCCCCGATCACTCTCAAGATCCAACCAGTGAAACTTGATACAAGTCCCCTTTTCAGTGACACCTTGGCCTGGCCGAAGAAGGTAACAAGAGAAACGTCGATAAGGTGAATTGTCCCAATTCCATTTCCAGAGACACTGGCAATTGAAGAGTTTGTGTTGTGATTATCAAATTGGTTGCTGGTGAGACATTCTTCTCATCGCACTTTGTCTCCTCTTACACATTTCTCACTCTTGTAGTCCCCTTTAGCATCACTTGGCGAGAATTCTGGGGGCCCAAAGCTCTTGAGCTCAGCTTGAGATTTATCAGTTTCTTCCGATTTCGACTCAAACAGTAGCAATTAACAGTCAGGTGAGAAAAAGATTCATTTCAACAGTGCAATTCACGGTGTTGAGACAAGAAGTTGCTTTCGGGAAAAGAGATCAAAACATAAGAATCGCACAAGAGCAGAAACATTCAATTTTGTCTCCACGTTTTTGTCGTTTATTTCCTTCTTTTTTTCTTGGTCAAATTTCAAACCAAAATGTGCCTAATTAAAATATTTCAGTTATGGGATTTCATTGAGATTCACCAGAATGGAAGTTGGAAGGGGAAGGAGATGAAATTTAATGAGCCAACCAAATGCTCAAAGGGTGCTCGAGGTGCAAAAGATCCACTTCATCTTCCATCGAGAGTGATTCAGGAGGACTCAGAATGGTGTGAAGAGAAACAAGAAGCCAACAAGAGTGTCTGAGGAATGTCAATTGTGATAATCGTTTAATGGGAAAGACCTTTTTTTTTGCTGTATTTGTTATTGAGAATTTATTAAGGTCTTGAAGGTCTTGGGATGTAGTGTTAAGTCTTTTTATTTTGCTTTTTATGCATTATTGAGTTGGGGTGCTAAAACGTTTAACCGAAATATCAATAAGATCAATAAGAAATTTTCTGGGGATCATAATTAAAATCGGTAAAGAGCTGTATAAACAAACAGTTTTAATACTGCTCCTAAGTAAAGCACTATTAAATTACTCTTTTACCCATCAAAGAGGATGAAGCAGTATCATAAACAACCATGTAAGATGCTGAAGCATATCATTGGTATTCATCAAGGGTTCGGAGGCGAAATGTAGGTGTTCGCAGGCCATGGCTCTATGGGAGAATATCTTGAGATGTAGTTCATATGAGAATTAATGAGTGACTGAGTGCAATCGTTCTTCGAGCATTTGTGAATGAACAGCTTGTCATTTGTTATGCGAGAGATGGAGGCCCTAAAACAAAGACTGGGAACTCAAAGGTGCTGATTATTGCCCATAGGTTAGTTCACATGATTGATGGTGAAATAAGAGGCGATTTATAATTTTGTCTAATACCTGCACAAGAGATATCCTCCATCTCTCTTGAGCCATTCTGCGTTGGCAAAGCCCATTGGAATATGCGGGGAGTTGCTAATTAAGCATTTGGAAGCTGAGCAACATTTCACAGTGCTAGATCGAGCAGCAAGGAAGCGTTAGATTTGACTTGGAGGCAATTCTGATAGATCACTGATATGTTAATTAAATTTTATTGTTTCAATTTGTGGTGCGATGGTGCATAGGAGAGACCTTTCCGGATGTGAAGGAAGATATTTCGCGCCAGTGTTGCTACTGGCAACATTTTATTAGCTCGCGAAACACTCTTATGGACACTTTGCGTGGCTCTTTAAGGCAAATAAACTCTTTGGCACTTTGGCTTGAATCTGATAGTGCCAATGAATTCAGGGATAGTTTTCCAACCATACAATTGCAAACACCTTCTGTCGCCAATTGAAGAATAAAGAGGTGAATGGCGGGAGACGCAAAGGGTCAGGAAAAGATTTAAGAGGCAAATTTCTTCTCTTCGACTTTATTTACAGTCTATTGTCCAATGAATTTACTCTTAGCTTGAATCTATTTTAAATGCATTCTGCCTATCTCAACTGGGAATTTATGCCTAAAATAATCAAAATACCCCACGAGGGCATCATATATATACAATTTTCATTGCCCATCAAAATACCATCTTGACAGGCAAAATGATGTTCTCTATTAAGAGAAATTACACTGAAAATTGATGCGTGCTCAATCGATTTTCCAAATTAATTTCAACCAATCGAGACAGAGGTCCTCCGCCCACAGTGAATTGCATGATCTCTTCGCCAAATGCGGTCACCCCTCTAACAGTTCTTAATATACGCAACTTTGAGAGACCAGAATTGTTGATTAATGATCAATGGGTGACTTCAAATTATTTCCGTTTCACTTTTCTACCCCTCCCCCCACCTCTCTCTCTCTTTCTCTTGTTACCATCGACGATTTTTCCACAATGGAGATATTTTTGTATGTAACAATTGAGGTAACACATAATAGCAACAATATAACAATTAGAGCAACAACATATCAATTATCATTTGAATTTTTAATAGATAAATTGCAATGTAATTAGCTTTTGTATCTTTATACCTCATACACCATTAATATTTTACCATAGACTCATAATTTACTTTATGTTCCTCTACAAAATTTACCATAGGATTCACTTTAAGTTGCAAAGCGATTAACACATAAAATCAATCTACCAATAAAAGATTCCATAACGATGAAAAAATTTAAACTTCTAAGGAATGATCATAGATTATAAAGGATATAGATTGGCAAAGGGTATGCAATAATTCACCACATTTGGTGAAAAAGGTGAATATGGTCAATTGTGTCAAATAAACGTCACAGTTGCTACTATTCATACAGCAGAGCTCAAAATGAGAAAAAATTTAAATAGTTTTAACCAACCGTCTTTATTGTCAAGTAACTGTCAAATTATCTGTCAAACTGACAACAAATCGAACTGAACCGTTATTTCTTTTATCTTTTCAGCTTAAAACCACCCCCCAAAGATGGTGTGACAAAGAGCAACCCCTCGAAACGCCATCGGGAGCGTCTCAACGCCGAATTGGACCTCCTCGCCTCGCTGCTGCCATTTGAACAAAATATCCTTAGTAAATTAGATCGACTGAGTATTCTTAGGCTATCCGTTAGTTATTTAAGGACGAAAAGTTACTTTCAAGGTGAGTGAGCATTGATATAATTTCACTTAATACCTAGTTTTTTTCTTCATCCGTCAAATCTCCACATTTGCGTAACAAGGAGGGCAAATAGGGTAACTTTGCTAAATGAAGCATTAGGCACAAATATTTTAATTATGAAACACCCTCACAAGAACAAGAAAACTCTCAATGAATATTCGTATGGGCAAATGTCAAAACTCTGGTTAGCTAATTAACATAAAAATGCGGTGGATTATGATTTTTATCATATATAATAAATTTTGGGCTAGAATTTATTAACATAATGCCCACATATATAATTTTTATTATTTTATTCTGGCCTTCCATTTTCATTACAATTCTACATTTCACATTTGTACTTTTTTTCACCTCCTAATACCCACACTTTGTGTCGCCTTGTTGTGTTTTTTTTTCTCTTCTTACCTCTGACACCGCAAATCGTATGAAAATGTGCTCAATGTCTGTGGCAGGGGGTGAGTTTCGTAGTTCTTTTTCTACACCCTCCTCTGGCGGCTTTTTAGCCTCTCTCTCTCTCAGGGCGCGATAAAATCCAAACCTGGGGCAGTCGAGTGTCCATATTCCTGCCCGGTATGAGTGAGCTCGAAAGGTCCTCGAGCGCGAGTAAATATCCTGAATTTGTGGACATATATCACTTTTACTGGTAATTTCTCTTAGCATTTCTCCAACCGCACATTTCACGTTTGCCCTATGTGGGAGGATGTAAAAATTCCGCTTAATGTGAATGAAAATGCGCGGCCTCAAAGTCGCAAGGGTGCTGCCTTTTTTCACGTATACAGCGAAATCTCGACCTAGTTGACAGTTGAAGTTCAAAAATTCGGAGAGCTTCGGATAGTTTCGGGAGTTGAAATTCAAATTTAAACAATTGCTATGATGACTTTTTCAACAGTCTTACCGAAAAGTATGAAAAATTTAAGTCTAAATTTTTTTGATGGATCATATTTAATCTGTTTTAAAGTATGAAAATCATACATCAAATACATATCTTTTTACCAGTGTTTGCTATTTTATTTCCACGACCACCTGGCACTACCTGTATTCCTCCGCGAGTGAATATTTTTCTTGTCACACCGACAGTTTCCTTTTTAATTTCGCCAATGTAAAAATGTTTACGATGTAGTTAGAATAATATAAAATTTACTTTAGGCTCCACCTCAATTTTCTTCCCATCCATTCTCTCATGGTGGCCTTTAAGCTGCCTCCCCCTCATGTTTTATGTGATAACATTCATGCGACACCGGGGAACAAGACATATTTTGGGTATAGTTATAATATTTTCTCAGAGATAATTAAAACAATGTCTGTGATGATTGTCATAAAATCTGATTTTATTTCTTTTCCGTGGCTTTTGACAAACACAAAAATGCTGAGGGAATCCCATTAAAGTTCACCCCCCATGGAAACTATCTCTTCGCCCCTTTCCTGGTCTCTTTTTTTTATTTTTATTTCATTGAGGTTAAAATTCCCGTTCATTCTGCAGCTGTTTCTATCTAATCTTCAATCGCGTCAAAAAAAAAACCCACCAGTCCTCCCACAATTCCTGGCGTGCTTCAGGGGGTTAAAGCAAAGTATGAATTTGTTTCAATTACCCAGAATGCTCATGGTTTTTCGTGGAATTTTTTTTCCTCCTGCATCTAATGGCCGAGGAAGCACACAAAAAGTTGCCCAAAAAGTTTCTTCAACTGGCAGTACCAAAAAAAAAGGCATCAGAAGAAAAATACTGCAAAATGCTGGAAAAATGCTTATCTCATGTTACGTGCACGCGAATGTTCAGAGAATTTTGAATTACCGCTGGAGCGTCATATTGCACCCCTTTATCTTCTGCCACACGCCAGAAGAAAGACACAAAACGGTGAGAGAAATGCCAAAGAGAATTTTGAAATTCTTGCCATGAAAGAATCACCTCAAAATGCCTCAAATATCGGTGGAATTTCTCAGTTGGAATTGAGATTTTTATTTCCCCTTTGTTTTCAAACGAAAAAAAAAACCTTTCGTGCTAATATTTTGCACAGTGTTTGACTTGAGAAAATGATGTGTGACAGTGGGTGGGATGAAAATTATTCCACCAGGATCTTCCACCCCCTCCCCCACGTGAGAAACTTTCACTGTCTTTTGGGAGAAAATTTTCGTCTGGCAGAAAAACATTTATCAACATTTCCCGAAAAACTTTCCACCCCCATGTGCCACATAAATCCATCGTCGGTGAATTTTCTATCGCCCACCCACTGTGAAACTTTACTCCAGGAGCTCATTGCCGAGATTTCACTAGCGATGATGGAGGTGAATTGAATTTTTCTGTCCATCGAACCACACCTTGAAATATTCATTGGACTACATTTTTTACCCCCAAGACTGCTTATGAACTTTTGCTGTGACTTTGGGGTGATTGAATTAATCAGGGGATAATTGTGATAATTAAAAAGGTAAAAGTTGATAAACTGTAAAATTATAAGGGAAATTGCAAATGATAGAATCAGAATTAATAATGTGCTAGATAAGAGATGAAGAATAAAACATTATGGTTTCACTTAAAGGGATTAAATGTAGAATTTCTCAAGATAGTCTTAAGATTATCTCAAGAACGCTTAAGAACATCAACCGGTTGAAAGTTGAGGTTTTAGAACTTTTTTCCTGATTCTTCCAAAATTTTAAAGATATAGTTGAAAAATTTTACTTAAAAAAGTAATTTCTTGCATTTTAATTAAAATTTTATCACAATTCCTCCCCATTTCATCTATAAAACACCTTTAGTTCTCGACTTTTGCAACTCTGCCGAGATGTACATAAGAGATGGATCACATAAGACATTTTTGGAAGTTTTCTGTACACCATGGGGTGGCATCAGGGGTGGGTTGGATGCGACGCACGCGCACTTGTGCTGTAATGCCGCCATCGCGTGCAATGGATTCACCCGAAAAATAAAATAAAACATCCCCTGAGCTGGTGGAAAAAGAAAAACACCCATTTTCTCTTCTTCTCCTCCGCTTCCATCGTTTTTCGGCTAAGGGCGTCGAGGCGAAATTAGGGATAAAGCCTGTGAGCAGGAGTCTGGAAGCTCTCGAGTGCGCAGGGAGTGAGGAGCTGGTAAAAGATGAGATAAACGAGGGGATTTTTTTCTTGCGGGAAAACCAATTCAAAGAAAGAAAAGAGGGGTGACGTGAATGGAAAGCGCATTGGCCGAGTTTCAACCATAATTCACTGCAATTTTCCCCAAAGCTGCAAAGGGTTGTGCGGTGCGGATTAATGAATGCCTTTGGGGGATGGATTTTATAGTGAATCATTTTGATTTTCCATTTAGCAAATTTGTAGTGTGGCTTTCCCACCCGCGACTGACTCAAATTCTCCGCGATGTTGAAACAGAGAAAAAAAATAAATTCAACATTTTACTGTCTGATAAATCGATAGAATATGTAATGACCCAAATCTCAAGCATTATTTCTCCCCTTAAAAAAATTGCTTGTGTCTCGTAAAATATCCATTCTGTCGGAAGTTTCAACTGTGAAATCCCGAAAATTTCCCCGGGCTATTACTTCCAGGCATTGAAAACACCTTGACAGCTGGATGAAAATAAATCAACGCTACATACAATCAACACCCACCCATCCGCGAGGGTGATGTGTTAAAAGGAATAAATACATAATTTCTCTCTCAAGTCGCAAAATGAGACAGAGAGTCCATCGTGATGGGGGAAGAGGCAAAAAAAAAAGAACGATGAAAAAAGGGGTGAATGAAATTAAATCCCGCGTTTCTCACCGGGTGAATTGCTGTATCCATCGAGGGTTTTTACCTCTTCCGACTCCTAATCAGGGGATATTCACAGTGAAAAAAAAATTAAAACGAAGAGGTAAGAGCGCGGAAAACCTCCAATTTACGGTTGAGTTTCTCCCACGTGTTTCCTGAAGTCAGAGGTTCTCAAACTTATGGATTTGAATTAGATCTTCATCAGGATTAAGTCCTGAGTCATTAAACCATTTTACGGGAAATCTGTTACAATTCTGCTAAAAAAATCCAAATCTCATGAATTTGCATAAAAAATCCCTTTGAGAATCACTGGACCGCCCTGGCCAGTGGCAGGTAAAATACTAGCCTGGAATATATTCTTTCCATAATAATTGGTAGGTTATATTGGACGAAGAAAATTCAAACAATCTCCATAACGTCTGGCCAGGAGGGGGATGTCAGAAAGCGAGGGCTGGAGGTGCAATAAAATCTTCAATTCATTACATTTGGCTATAATTTCTCCGAGCCCGTGTTGTTGCCTTCATTGATCCGGCCAGGTGGTTGTAGTCTCATGTTCACTGAGGAGGATATTTCCTATTTCGAGGTGAAATATATGAGCTCAAGAGGGGCGAACAATATGGCACACTCTCCACCAACACCAACCAAACTCCCGGGCGAAAATTGTTAACAAAAATATAACGTCGGTGCACATAAAATTGGAAGTACAATCGTGGAACGGCTCTAGACATAGATGATTCATATCCACAGTGGATGGCAAAAATGTCTGCGGGAGCAATGGAATTACTACCCAGTGCCAAATAAAATATTGCCACATCTATGTGCCATTTGCACAGCATAATAAATTTCCACTTGGCAAATTTTGTCATGCATCCATATTTTCTAAAAAAGACTTTTCCTATATATATTTTCCACCCTCGGAATGCCACTATGCTGTGACAAATATTGCATTTGCAGCAATTTTAAAAAAACAGGGAGCTGATATAATCGTGAAGATTAGTGGATTTGTTATTTGCAAAATTTTATCGATAATTTTTTTTTTGAAAACTACATAGGTTTATCAAATTGTTATAAATTGCCATTTCGTTAATTTCCATCAACCCTTTCGGCGAAATGAATCCTAGAAAAATCATTTGACCAAAGAAGGATTACCGACTTAATCTCTCTATTGGAAATCTATTCCCACCCTCACCCACGGATCAATTACTGTAATTAATCTCACAATTTAAGGGGATTCCGGCAAAATATTTCTCTCTGTGGGAGATGAAAATTTGATTGAGTGATTGATCCAGTTGCAGGGACCCCCATATCGTCGGAAGAATGACTTTCAATTCTCGCGTGAATTAACCTCTGACACACAACTCAATTATTTGCTCATCTGACCATGTCTTCCCAAATATTCATTGCACAATCAGCACTCAACATCTGACTATATAATGTGTGTATATGGAAAAAATTGAACCCTCCTCGTATTCCTCGAGTTGCAGAGGGCAAAGCAATTAGGGTGGTAGAGTGATTTGACGATTAAAGGATGATTTTGATGGTAAATATTGTGGTGGTAACAAAAAGAGCATTAGTCAAGCCCATTTGGTACACAATGAAATCTCTTTATGCAACGAATCTTCCCGTGAATTTGACTGCAATTTATTGACTCTGGTGACACGTGCACAAGAAGTCTTTTCCCAGTGCAGAAGGTGCAGATAGAGGCATCAATGGAAATAATTGCTGGACTTTGTGTATTTTATACCTTCTACCTTCTTTGTCATTATATTAAAAATGCATATAATCCATTAATGAAGGCATAACTCGTCATTTGGCACTCTTTCTGCTCCCTCTTATGCCGCAAAAGCATTGACCAAGTAATTGATGGTGATACCGCGCCATAAAAGCATGGCGAATAAGTAATAATCGTAAAATAACAAAATTTAAACTTTATCCATGAGTCAAAAAAAATGCTCTGAGATGTTGTGGTAAAAGAAAAATTCAAGAGGAAGAACCATGAAAAAAGGGGATCCCGAAATATCGATCGCATTCAAATGACCAATTTCTTCCACAACTCCATCCCAGCTATGTTTGCCGATGAAATGATAAGACTTCTTCCTCCTCATTTTAACGGCATATATGTATGTTGGTGGTGAGTGTTGCAAAAAAGAAACATCACTCCCCGAGGCGTGAATCAAGCATCTCTAATTATTTTGGTATCTTCAGTAGTGAAAAAGCCGTCTTCGAGAGCGAGCAGCACTATTTTGATCACTCCTTGTACCTCTTGGCTTCTTATTCCCAAAATACAAAACTCATATTTTATGGCCAATTTATGCGTATGTGGATAAAAAATGTGCAAATGCCAATGTATATTTGTTTCTCTCCGTGAATATCATCATCCTTCGTCATAACACGCGTTCATTATATCTCGCAGTTGAGTGCAAAAAAATGAAGAATAACTGGTATGATTTTTATGCTAATTTAATATCACTATAGAACTTTCTAAGTATACCAGAGATTAAAGTCAGCGAAAAATGCTTCATAAACACAACATATTTGAGTTGATCTTGATCTTGGATTAAGTCCACAACCCTGAATTTATCTCTTAATCCACAGTTAAATCTCCCTTTATCCCATTATAAGAGTTTTTCTTCTGGAAAATTTCCAGTGAAATGCGTTATCTCCAGCATCTATCGTGCAAATTTCCTCAGAGCTTGAAAGGGAAGATTTTTTTCACACCCAAGGGAATTCACTTTACTTTGAGAGGTTTTTCCCACATAAATTTGCCTGAAGCACTATTATAGAGTCAGAGCATGGATAAAAAAAAATTATTTTAGCAATAAAGTGAATTAAATGATAAATTAATCTCCGAGATGAGCATAGCAAATGTCTCTGGATTGTTCTTCCCTCCCTCTTTGACTCTGGACGTGAGTTTGTACAGAAAAGAAAAATTAATTATATTTTGTCGCATATAGCTTAAAGGTAGCATTTTAGTTGTTATAACGAATCCCACCTCCAATGTGAGTCATTCCCTCGAGAGACACTTTCCGCTTCATACTCTCTTTATTACAATCGCAACATAATAACAACAACAAGTAAATAGTTTAATGGGAACGTTAACTCTGCCTACATTAAATTTATTATGGTAGGAAAAGAAGTGAATTAAAGCGCAATATTTTCTGGCGAAAATTATCACAGAATTGTTGTTGGTTATTAAAATAAGGGGTTACTTTTAGCTATTACAACTTTACCTGGTATTTTAAAGTTATTGTTTCTTGTGCGAGAAATAATTTACAATGCCCCCATAGAGAACCTTAATGGATAATACGAATATGTCTTTCAAAAAAATTTTTCACACTCTTGTGAAAATTCCTCAAAACTCAAAATATCTATCGTCTCTGTGGCAATAAGTGCAGCATTTGAGGTGTCATAAGTTCTGCAGAAACACCATCTGAGGGGTTGGAAATGATCCCTTAAGGACGGCAACATATGTCGTCCATATAATCGAAATTAACAATGGTGTATATGAGGTCAGAGTGGAAATTTATTTATTAGACTCTCGGCGACTTTTGCGGCAAATTCAGTGCGGGGGTGGATGTTTTGAGTCTGGGTGAGGGGTGCAGCATAATGGGAAATTGATACAGTCGCCTCATTTTACCCACTGCTGAGGGTACGGCTCGAACCTCACACAAAAGACGAAACCACCAAGTCCATGAGGGATTACCGCTGTCATAGGGCGTGCGCGCCCATTGTTGTTGCCGGCTTTTGTTCACCTCATCATTTTTTCATCCCTCTCTGCGCCAGATATACTACCGGCGTATAAACTTCCAATTCATGACGCTTGAAATCTCCTTTGGAGCAATCACCCTAATGGTCCAACCGCGAAGACGAAGAGAGCGAGAGCTTAAAGTTTCTGGCCATTTGAACATCCTTTCACTGCACGAGAGGTTCATCGAATTCCGATTGAATTTAATCACGATGAGTCCATTATCTCAGACTCGGATGGGATCATTAAGTTTAATGTGAAATCCTCTTTAGAAAGTCCCATCCGGTGGACATTCTTCACGGCACGTGGTACGATGAATTTCCTCTTCGCTTTTCACGCTGGACATCAATTCGATATATTGATTATCCCCTTTTTTCGATTTTTGGGGTGGTAAATTGCCAATACGACGCACCATTTGTCTGGCAGACAATCATCTCTTTGACACGGTGTGCAAGTGGAGGAGCATTAACTGGTATTTTGCATTAGTTGGCTTGACACATTTGAGATAAATTCGAGTATATGTTGCACATTTGTGCTGGCAATTAAGTGGGAATGGGAGAGATAAAAGTTAACAAGTTAAAATCTCTTGAAAATTGTGACTATTGCGATGGTGGGGCACCAATTAGAGAAATTATGGAGCAAAACGAACGCAATAAACAGGCAGACGACTCAACATTACGCAACAATAAGATACTCTAATTACTTCCTCGCGGAACGCACAACCGTGGGATAAAATGTCCTCTCACTGATTAGCCCCTTGGCTGAATTTAGGTGATGTGAAAGGGTGTATCAAGAAAATTATCAGCAAATATTGAGAACTATTATAAACACTTTGTTGCGAGTTCAAATCCCAACAAAAAAACTTTTCTTGATTTATCTTTTTTAGTCTTTTTAACATATTCTTTTTGGATTAAAGATCTTTTAAGAGGCCAAAATTTTCATAAATCACATAAAATGTGGAGATTTCAAAATTTTTTTTAATAATAATGGGCTCTATTTCTAAAATTAAAATTCTCCATCTTTACAGTGGTGATGCTTAAAGAAAAGGAGGAAAATGGGATGCTCTCCCACATTCACTCCCACGACAGCTACCGGAGTCGAGAATTGGGTGTTCTCGAGCATAATCTTCTGGACGGCGATATGTTCCTTCAGGTGAGTAGCGAGTTTTTGCGCCTCACGCACATCTCTTGCCCATTTGATACTGGGGCAAGAATATGAGGAGGCAGGAATGAAATTGATGAATGAATGAGAAAAATGATAATGCTGTAAAATGAAAGAAACCATCCACTATAATTACCAATTAATTGCAATTAGAGCAGTGATAATGGCCACTATCGAAGTGGAGGAAATTGATTCAAATCGCATCACTGATTAATTTCATCCTACAGGGTTATTTATTGACTGTAATTTTCCATCATATCTTCAAGCGATTTTTCATTCTTGTTAATCAGATTGTTCTGTTTGCGTTCCAAGGATGAGGCTATATATAAACTTATATATGTACTACATTTTTGTCCATTACTGTAAATGTTTGGTTTGGGAGAAAATCAAAATGATTAGCATCACCTTTCAAGTGGATATTCGAAAAATTTAATTACCGTCACAAACGCCAATCGAAATGCAACCGGTGGGTGGAAATTTGCAAAAGAGTGAGAGACTCACGTCAGAAGTGTGCAATTTTAGATTTATATCCTGGTGAAACGCAAAATTTTCAGACAAAATTCACACGCTCTCCCACGTCTCGCGCGATAAGTCTCTCTCACTCTTAAATTGCATTTGGCGGCCTCCAATGCGATACTAATCGCTCTGAATCGCACACCATAGTTGCGTTCTGTTTGAGGGGCGAAGGCTCACCGCCTTGCCTAGGCAAGGCTTCCTCCGGCGGACACCCTGACTTTCCAACATCACGAGACTTTGCGAGCAGCACGCTACAGATGTCGCCCAAATGGGTGACCCAGTGTGTGGATTTTTTGGGTGGAGAATCCCCACCCACCCTCCTTCCCAAAATGAGGGGGTTCCCTGGGAATTGCGAGATGGGGGTGCCTCCTGAAAAGTGAAATCAACCGCCTCACATGCTGATTGATTGTGGCGTGAGTGGGGCAAAAAAAAAGAGTGGTTTGGTGGGAAAAGAGTGTGAGACAATTAGAGATCAATATGTAATGTGACGAGGAGGGCAACCTGTAGCTGAAATCACGAGGCGACTGACACTGTCGTGCGTCTAATGAAAAATGAAGCGAAAAAGGTGGAAAAGTTTAGTATTATTTGGTTATTTGTCATCATCTTCCTTTCACACGCCAACTCCCGAAAGGCCTTTCTTGCGCCTCTCTCGCATGTCAACCCCGGGAATTATTAATTATCCCTCCTCAGAGTCAGAAGCAGAGACTTTTTCTTGCCTAACCAACCCACCGGGTAATGGCTGCAATTTGCACTGATTTTCATCAATTAGGCGATAAAAAGCACGAAAATTTAGGAATCATGAAAGTTTTGACAGTTTCGAATTCAAAATTTTGAATTTAAATTCACGGGTAATAAAAATATATATGTTTTTCAAATATTTTCAGTATCATTTTTAAACTTTTAAACCTATCTAATCCATCTAATTTTAATATTTTTAAAAGTATTTTTCATACGAAAAAAGAACGTAAATTAATAGGTGATAAGTTTGTTTATAGAAGTATGAAAAAAACATCCTTTTTTGTATACTTTTACAAAATATGAGAACCATGCATTCATTTTTATTAGTGTTCTTCCTCATGAATTCCCATGGAATTTGAAAATAAATTTCGCTAAATTCCCTCATCTTCAACCCCCTAAGATGGAGCCGCTCGCAGAACAAAGAGAATGAACATTGAAGTACCAAGAGAAGTAATTTTTGTGGTTAAACCAGGAGACTAACTGCTTCAATGGGTTTTTAATAAATTGAAATTAAACGTAGTAAAATTATACAGTATTTTCCCCTTCATCTGATGGCACGGTGAGATTTTTGAGATATCTGCGTCTTCTCGTTATTAAAATCGCATTAATGTACCCGCGAAGATCAGAATCGTTGTCTGAGAATTCAGTTTCAGATGATTTCAGCCAGGGAGTGACTTCAGGAAAAAAGTGACTCGGTGATGGCTGAAGGAAAGGGTCGCGACGGTGTCTTTTTGTCTTCCACAAAAATATCTCATCAATTCTCTTGGTGAGCAGCATCACTTTTTCAGACCATCTCAATTCTTTGAGGTTTTTTTCTCACCCTGGTGTTTATCAATGTACAAATTTTGATGGATATAATTACTTTCCTTTAACTCGATCCTCTTCAATTGGAGGCGTCTATAGAGCGACCTAAAGACTTTTTTTCCGGACCATCAAAGTCTTCCCCATATTATATAGGAATCAGAGTGAGATGGAGCACAAATGCCCGCCAAGATGAAGGAGTTAAGTCTCACTAAACCCATCCATTAGACGAATTTCCAATTGCTTAGGGCCAGGAAGTGAATGTTTATTATGGTGAATTTTTTGTTCTCTTAATTTTCGATTGGGCAAGAAAGCTAATGTGGTCTCATTATTCATGAGAGAAAAAGAAGTAAAGAGAAGTTGAGGTAACAACCCTTGTTAATCCAGTGATGGATTTGTCGCAATATTTTCAGAAAACATTCTTGAGAAGCATGAGAAGTGCTCAATAAATCACCATTTCGTCGCATTTGCATATGAAATCATGAAATTTTCTCGCGACTTTTTCCCTTCTCAAGAGCATTCAGAAAAGAGGCGGACAAGTGCGGATTATCAGCCCCTTGCAAGATGGAAAACTCTCATTTTCTTCTGCTAAAAAAAATTCTTCTTCAAACATGATTTATTGGTCTGGAAGTGTGAGAAATGTGTGAGACATTGAGAGAGACCAAGGGGGAGATATTATGGTTACTGTACGCAGTTAAATTTTATCGAGAAGTTATTCTTTAAACTTAAAGTTTTGGACGTTTTGGATAAAGAGAACTTATTAATTATTATAGGCTTCCTAGAAAGAAATAAGCAGCTTTTTAAAGTTTCTAAAGAGAAAAGTTAAAAGCTTTTAGAAAAAAGTTAAAAGCCACCAAAAAGGTTCGGAAAGTTTGAATGCTTTTCTGGAGAAATTTTGAGAGCTGAGAAAATTAGAAGTATTAAAAGTCCTGTACGGCATTTTTAACCATGATATCTCCCCCTTGAGAGAGACTATCAAATATTTACTGAGAGAGTGAGAGAAAATTACACGTGGAATAAAAGTTTAAGCATTTCCTCATTTTTATTAATATTAATGAGAATTACGAGTATATTTTCTTCACATGTATATGTTTTCTCCTTTTACATATATTTTTTTCCTCTCTTACTCTTTTGTAGGCCCTTAATGGTTTCCTAATGATTCTCACATGTGAGGGCGAAGTCTTCTTCGCAACGCACAGCATTGAGAGCTATTTGGGCTTTCATCAGGTGAGTTAAATCCTAGCATTAACACTTTGTTATCGTGACGGGCCCAGGAAAGTCAAGAGACACCAAAAACACTCTCTAAACCAACCATTTAATTTGAACGAGGGAATAGGGAGGAACCTAATACTGAGATGTTATCGCACGGGGGCATATTTTAATTATCATATACACAATGTTTGGATTATTGAATTTGAGCAAGAGAGGCGACGATCGTGGATGATTAAAAATATGAATTATTGCCATCTTCGAGATCTCTGGCTGCTGCAGTAAGAATTCTTGCAGATTGGAGAGACGATGATTTCAATAGCAAATTAACCTGGGGAATTGTCTTTTTTTCGCGCGGGGCTCATAAACAGCATAAACACAATCTAATGTGAGCAACAAATAGGCGTACTTCTTGGCAATGTAACAACTTCATTTCCAGATTGCCCAGGTATTTAGTGGAGTCCCACCGAAACGACTCACCAACAGCACGCATTTTTTATATCTCATGCCGGGGTACAACCTCTCTTGTTCACCTCAAACCATAAATACACAGACATTTCCTCATATTCGTGCAATTTATAATTGTTGATGGCGCGGGAGCGCAGAGGGGAGGTAGAGCCACAGTTTGTGTTACAAGAAATGAATAAATCTGTGGTGCATTTTGACCAATTTGTGCCGATCGGAACGGTGAATTTATATCTCAATTTGTGCAGACGCTGTGATAAATTGCCCATGGCTCCTTCCACCTTTTCGCATTCGCCTGCGAAATTGTTTGTTTTGAGTCTCTCCCCTGTGAACACTCGCCAGTGATTCTGTATCTCAACTCTTCGGCTGATTATCGCCATGATCTCCAGGAGAGGAATGGGGGCGTTTATGTGACGCGCGGAACATCTTTCTCCTCGTGACCCAATAGGTTTCCCTGGATTTTTATTAGAAGGAATGCCTGAGATTTTCATTAGAGATGAAGCATCTATGAGAAATTTTAAAGGAAGGAATCTTGGAGTACTTTAGCTGAATAACTTATCTTTTTTATTATTAGTAATTTTCAGTTTTGAGAAAAGAAAAAAAAACATGTTTACCAATAATGTTTAAAAGCTTTCTTTCCTAACTGAGGACGAGAGTTCTTTTGATTGAGTTGAAGATCTTCATCGGCCCATAAAGATTCACTGATATATCTAATTTTTTTTTCGGATGCTCCCAGGAGCAAAGATCTCGATCCGAAGCGGTGAGAAGGAGATCTGGGCAAGAGAGATGATAAAGAGGCAAAAGTGTGTTGTGTGGCAAATTCTGATTGTCGACGATTTATGGATTTTGAGAACGGCGGGGTGCGCTGGCTGTCGAAAAATCTAAATGTGCCCCCCTCGAGGTGTCTATAATGCATCTCATGGACCTTGCCAGTACCTTCTCCCATCTTCTCAGGTGCATTGGAGATGCGATAAATCTTTAATTAATTAAAAATTGTCATGCCAGCGAATTTTATTTATCTCCTTTTCTGCAATGCTGACCAACAGATAAATTTCCCATGCTTGACTGTTTTCATCTCCTACTCACATGTTTGTTCTTTTATCTCACCAAGTCCGACATTGTACATCAATCAGTGTACGAGCTGGTGCACTCGGAAGATCGGGAGGAGCTGCAGAGGCAGCTGCTGTGGAACTCCTTCCTGCCACCGGACATGGCCGGATTGAATCTGGCCGAGGCTCTGGCGCCGGACAAGTGCAATCTGCTGGAGAGAAGCTTCACTGTTCGATTTCGATGTCTGCTGGACAACACATCGGGCTTTCTGGTGAGTCTTTCTATACATATTCCAATTCAAAGGAAAAGCATATTGTTGGCAATTCTTCAGAATAGCACAACTCATCGGCGATTGAGATGTTGATTTGCTTTAATGAATTTAAAGTGTAATCAACGGTTGATTGATTGAAAGAAAAATCAATGGAAAATTTCTACAGAAGAATTATAAAATCAAATTCCTGGCAAAAAAAAAGTGATATTACTAAAATTTCTTCGTAAGACCCAGCGGCAGGAAAAAGAGAATGTGTTAATGTTATTTTCAATCTTGTTGGGAGAAACCATTCAATTGGATATACAAAGCAATCAACATTTTGAAATTTCACCAACATATAATTTTCTAGCGATAAAACAAACATCATTTTCATAATCACGATGATTAATTGAATTATTGGTGTCTGCCCTCCCACTCGAGAAACACCTTGGATATTGAAAATTTATAATATTAATATTATTTTATCGATTCTGTATCTGATCGCCATCTCTCGACAAGTTTGTTGCAATTTTTGCCGGTATTACAAAATGTTGTTTTTAGATAAGCAAATGAGAATAAAGACTTTCTAAAAACTCAATCAAAACGCTTTTCTTTGCAGAGGTTGGACATTAGGGGGCGCGTTAAAGTGCTTCATGGTCAGAATAGGAAGACGGAAGAACCTCCTCTTGGGCTCTTTGCCTACTGTACGCCCTTTGGTCCTCCCAGTCTCCTAGAAATTCCCCAAAAGGAGAATATGTTCAAGTCGAAGCACAAGCTGGACTTATCCCTTGTGTCGATGGATCAACGAGGGAAGATGGTTCTGGGATACTCTGATGCTGAACTCGCCAATATGGGAGGATACGATCTGGTCCACTTTGATGATCTCTCATATGTGGCGAGTGCTCATCAGGAGCGTAAGTTGATCCTTCGGGATTTTTTTATTCACTCTTTAGAAAAAAATCAATATTAATTCATTAATTTTCCTGCAGTGCTTAAAACTGGTGCGTCGGGAATGATTGCGTATCGCTTCCAAAAGAAAGATGGCGAATGGCAATGGTTGCAAACAAGGTAAGTACTGTATAGAGCGCATCGACCAATTCCTGATCCTATATTTTTAAAAATCAATCTTAATTTCCATTTCAGCTCCCGCCTCGTGTATAAGAACTCCAAGCCAGACTTTGTGATATGCACACATCGACAATTGATGGAGGAAGAGGGCAGGGATTTGCTGGGGAAGCGCACGATGGACTTTAAAGTCAGTTACCTGGACACCGGTCTGTCATCGAGTTACTTCACCGAAGCTGATCAAATTGTCGTCCCACCAACTGGTTCACCCAACTCCCTACCACCCCCCGTGACGCCCCAACGCACCAATAGACGCTACAAGACGCAGCTACGTGATTTCCTCTCCACATGTCGCTCCAAGCGTAAACTGCAACAGCAATCGCAACTGGGACAAGTAAGCGATAAGTGACCCAACTCTTGGAAACATTTGCACTCAATACCTCTACTTGCAGATCACCCCTCCAGTTCCTGTTGTGGAGTACATCCCTGAACCTACTATCGCTGTGGCCACCTATCCCAATCTAAATCCCATGTACACGACGTCCCCCTATCCGCCAACACCGGAAAATCTCTACATGACTCCCTCAGTGCACTCGACGAATTTCTACTCGGTGCCTGAGAATCTCTTCCATCAGTACCGTCTTCAGGGGGTCAGTGGCTACTATCCGGAGTACCATCACTCACCAGCACCCTCACCCTACGTCACCAATGGCTTCCTGCCTTACGAAGGCTATGGACTCTCTGCCAAGGAGGAGAAATGGCAAGACAGCGGCAAATATTATCCGGGAACCGATGTCACCAGTCGGAGTCATGTGTACGCCTCCAGCTACGGGAGTCCCACCACGCCACAGGTGACCTGGGAATATGGAGCTTATGGAACTTAAGACAGCAGATCCTAACACCTTTCCTTATGCATCTTCCATAGATAATCCAAACGAACCTGAAGACGCCAAAATCATCACCGCCCATCATGGATGTCGTGTCGTGCTCATCAGGTGGTCCATCTCCTGTGAACGCTTCCTCGACGGGTCTGTCGGCGCCCGTTTCCAATCAAACCACCCCCTCAACGACCTCATCCACTCTGTCCACCACAACTCCCTCCAACAATGGCATCATCACGCCCAAAGTCGAGAGTTCGCCGCCGGAGCACTATGAGCGCCAGACGGTGTTGATGTGGGGCGCTACCGGAGCCCCAACCACCAATCGCTCCCCCAACACAACCCCCACGTCCAATGGGATGTACAGCGAGGCGCACCATCTCAAGATCACCAACCAGATGGCCATTGAGGAGTCCCACCATCATCATGGTCACCACAACTCCCACCTCAAGTGGAATGGCGCCAGCAAGGAGATCGCCTACCCTAGCATCCACCAGTCGCATCACGATTCACCCAGTCTGGAGCATCCCGCTAGCGCCATGTACGCCCAGGTGAGCCAGGCCGCGGGACTGGGCCACCATGGAGCGCCTCACATTGTGGGCAACGATCACGGTGTGCTTCATCAATCCCCGCAGGGCCATGCTGGCGCCCCCGCGACACCCCAGGGCGGCGCCGGGGCCCAGGCGCAGACGGTCGGGAGTAGTTGCGAGGTATGGAGTCCTGCATCATACTCGCAATACCAGTATTTCACTTATCACCACGCTCCTCAGCACGCAAGCACTCAGTGAGTGTCGATTTTTTTGTTGTTTTAGTTGGTCTCCCGCCCCCCATCCCTATCCGCTAATCCCCTAACACTCATTCATCTCAGTAGAACCTAATCTCTGCTTTTTATTCGTCCTCATATACCCGCCAAAGACAGCATCCACCGTGAAGCGTGACATTGCAATTATAAACGAAAAATCAATTAATTCTCTTTTGTGGGGGTTTCATCAAATATTAGTGGGCAAATTTAAACTCTTGCACCACCTTGTCTAATAAGTCCTATTGGACTAGTTTATGGCGCTAAATCTCCCAAACCAACAGTTGGTATTTTGAAATGGGAAAAAATTGTTAAATCGTAAAAATCATTGTGCATTTTCACTCTCAATTAAGCATTAGGAATTACAAGGTATTGAGAAATGGTAGAGAAAGTAATTTAATAAATTTATTTAGTCGTTAATGCTTTCAGAAAAGTTGCTGCAGTGGATGCTCTCTTCAAAACCTTACCCTCAAATCCTACATTAAAAAATCACTTTACTCACAATGGCCGAAAATAGAAACGCTGCATAAATTTTAATCAGATGACTAATTTGCTTTAATCAATGTAATCAACAATTTGAACAGGTTTGGGCTGGAGATCCGAACTCTAAATATGAGCTTTGTTTAAGAATTCTGACTTATCTAATAAAAAGTTTACTTGAGATTAATTAAGAAGAATTTTAGGGAGCACGGGGCTACTTCGGACACATATAAGTATAGCATTAGAGGCATTTATCTCCCCAATAAATACAAGGTTACCTTATTGAAAGATAAAAGAAGGTAAAATTTATGCAGTATTTTTGTCGATTTGGCGATACTAATGATTAATTACAGACATTTGATGTGGAAAAGGGTCGATGTACTCAGTTCCCTTGAAAGCTATACTAATGCCTGCCGTTGTGTTTGCAGGTCATCATTGGGCGACACCACCCAGTCACATTATCTATCGCGCAGCAACGGATACATGGAGCATCGCCAACGCGGCACCATATCTCCAACATCACCGCTCACGCCTACGCATCCAACTCGTTCCCCGATCACACGGACGGGAGTCCTCTGTTGTCCTTCTCTGAGGTGACCAACACACTGCTGAACCAGTGAATCCGGCGGACTCCTCCGGCCCCCGAAGCCAACCACCGACGGAAATTGAGCCACAATGAGAGGCCCCTCTGTTATTCTATTTTGTGTGCAATTGTGTCTAAGAAATTGGATATCGAACAAACAGCAAAGTTGCATATGTATATGTAAATTAAAACCATTTTCCGGAAAAACCTACATAGATATTTATTATGATATTTAAATGTGTAACTATAATGTACATTGTACATAGAAAAATCATATGGAAAAAGCATATTTATAGAGAAAAGAAAACTCACTGTAGCATAGAGACAAGACATGGTGTGAAATCATGCATGGAAAGCAGAGAAGAAACCTTGCCAGAGACTTTTTGAGCAGAAAAAATCAAAAAGAAGTAAACTTATGTAAATATTTTATGGAGGAATAAATTAACGATTTAAGGCGATGTCAAATGGGGCAAAAAGTCTCATTTAATGGGAGGGAGAAATTCAATTTTTTTTAATGTTTAGTTAAAATCAAAATTTGTTTTTTCAATACCAAACTCAAAGGAATTGTAAATAAAGAAAAATTGTGCAAGATAATTCAGTGAAGCTCAGACTAAGCATAAAGAATTTTGTCGTGACCGAAAACCAGCTGTGAGAAATATTCTCACATGAATCCAAGGGGGAGATATTATGATAAAAAAAGCTTCAGACATTTCGGAAGCTTTGAAGAGCTTTCATCCCGTGAAAAGCTTCAGGAAAAGATCTTAAAAGCTATCAAAATTTTCAAGAATTTCCTTAAAAACTCAACAAAGTTTTCAAAATTATATTATAGTTCAAAATAAATTGTTAAAGCTCTTGAAAACCTTCAAAAAGTTCGTAAAAAGTTGTAATAATTCTTTGGATGGTTAAAAAAAATTTTTAATTTATATATTTAGCAAATCCACTTCCAAAAACTCTTGCGCACTTCTTACCACTTCTAACCATAATATCTCCCCCTTGCATGAATCGTTTATTATAATTTCTGTGATAGATCTCAAAAAAGAATCAATTATTTCACTTTAGTCAAGATATTTGATAGAAAAATGAAAAAAGGGACAATTGTCCTCAGAGAATTCCGCTAAAGCTTTCACAATCAGCTTCTTATCATTCCATAGGTGAATTCATATATAGAAAATTAGATATTATGTAAAAAAAATGCTCCGACAATCTTCAAATCGATCGAATTGAATTAATTTTTGGCAAAACATAAAAAAAAACCGTAGTAGAAATGAGGGTAAATTTTAACCGTGGAAAACCGTGTAAAAAAGAGAATCTCTAGATGAAAAAATATCATTAAAAATTATTTAAATAATTTTCTATCAATAGAAATTCCATTGATGAATTTTCATGATAATTCTTAGATTTGAGAGTGACGAAGAAGAAGAGATATTGTCCTTAAATATTTTCTAGTCCGATAGCAGTTAATGAGTAAAGAAATAAAATTTTGAACTATAATGTAAGAATTATTCCTTTTATTGCAAATTAGAACGTAATGAAAGTAAAAAAAAAAATGAAAAAAGATGTATAATTAAATAAGAGGCATTAAAATGAAACATTTTGAGAAAAAGAGGTCTACCCATACGTCATATTAATTATTCGCTAATTAATCCCACACAAATGAGTGATAATAAAACATTTTTCAATTCCATTTAATTGTAGTCTGAGAGTCAAAATAAAAAAAAATATGAAAATTATATTTTCCCATCATTCGGAAATCATTTTCCATAATTGAAACAATTTTACTAAATCTGAAAATTGTATCACAAAATATGCGTAAATTCATGTTTATTTATTTTGAATGGAAAAAAATCTTTTTGTATAAATTTATTTAGCTGAAAAAATGGCAAAATTATTCAATCAATGAGAAAATAATGTAAATTATGTATAACTTATTTATACAGACATTATTATATGTATATAAACAATAAAATCCATAATAGAATACCTTTAAGTGAGTTTTATAAAACCATTACGTGCGTCAACATTCCGCTCATGACACTGTAACATCAATCCACGCACGTGAAACCAGTATTTCACGGAACTCCGAGAAATCTCACGAAAATCTGATGAAATCTCCTCACTTTTCTGGCAAACAAATAATTCTTGAAATCAAAACAAGAAATTTCTGTTAATTGAACACTTTTATTTTCGAATGCATTCAATTTATCTTAAATGAAAAGCCAGTCAAACGGAAATGCGGTATAAAAAACTTCTCATCTGCTCCCAAAGACACGTGAAATCAGCGGAAAATTATTATGTCGAGCATATTTTTGACTTGCTCCACAATAAAATGTTAATAATTGAGAGATTAAATGAATGGTAAATTGAATTAGGAGTGTAGTGATAATTGAAGGTAATTTTGTACACATGTCAGTCTATCGAACCAATATTTTTCTCACAAAAATTAACTTCACACTTTTAAGAGTTCAAGTTTGAATTTCTGACGAAATTCTGATAACAATTTTGGCAATTTTTTCTGTTTTAAAATGAACATTACAAATGAGCTTATAAAATGAGAGTGAAAAGAACAATTATTTTCGAATTACCCAACATTACTTGGTGAATAACATTAAAATTCCTGATGGGTGCATCTCAAATCCCAACCACCTGCAACTCCCAAGATATGGTCATGCACGAGGAGATAAGGAGTAAATTGCTAATTATATTATTTTCGTTTATGCTTGCCATTCTTCATTGCAAGATTCTCCCTATTCTCTTTTCATATCAATTTCCTCCCCTAAAACCGCGCGGACAAATTCCCGTCTCAGGAATGTTATGTGAGGCCAACATCTCCCAAATACCTCATTGTTACACCTCATGAGACATTTCTCCGAACATCCGCAATTTTCCACACTCTCTTAGCGCCACTATTGACTCCCCTTG
This sequence comes from Phlebotomus perniciosus, assembly GCA_918844115.2. NCBI lineage: Eukaryota > Metazoa > Arthropoda > Insecta > Diptera > Psychodidae > Phlebotomus > Phlebotomus perniciosus. The sequence goes on along the minus strand of CAKKOB020000318.1, from coordinate 8,516 downwards.
TACCCCTTTTGGTTAAGCTAGCAGGGCTATGAGGCAAAAATCTCGTGATACTCTTTAATTGGTAAATATTCGCCAATATGCTGTATACGATTTTCATGTGCTGCCAAGGTGAGAACATTCTCCTGATGTAGTGAACATACATACGAAATATCAAATAGAGATATTTTTAATTTTTTTTGCAGAACAAATTGAGAAAACAAATTGAACGAATAAAATCCAAATAAAGACGAATAAACTTAGCGAAAGAAAATCAGTTTTTTTAATTTGCAACAATGCCGTGTTTACCAGTATAAACTCTAGATTTTCAAAAATGCTTATGGAATTTTTAAAGAAAATTTCCATATTTGCTCTCAAACATTCCACAAAGAACAAAAAGAGCCCACCTGTGGTGTACGCTTTGTCTTCAGAGCTCTGCCACCTTTCTTCAGTCATAAAAGGTGCTATAAAGATGTTATGAAAAATATTTGTGTGTAACATTTCTTTTAGCTGGTTGAACTTGAACTGACTAAATATTTGAAGGCGGGAAAATACCTTCTTTTTGAAGTGTCCCTCCCCCCCCCCCTCGCGCCAACACGCTCACTGATGGAATATTAATATGATAAGTTAAATAAATATTTGGTGAGACCCGATAATCTGCCCAAAGAGCATTAATTCTCACAATTTTGTCACATAGAAATTGGGCATTTGTGCATTTGCATCATGACTGCGTGTGCAAAGACGTCAGAAGGGTAAATTGAGGAAAATTCCCACCTCAGGTTTTTCGCCTTTTCTTTGCCAATGAACCCAGCTGTTTGCTGCATAATTATAATTAAAATATATTTGCTACCAATATGGAGAAACACCTGTAAGTGAATGCATAATGAGCTCACACGGTCAATATTCACCTTGATTCTCCTCTCTGTGATACTATCTCAATCATCTCTATAGGTTTATCTCTCCACAACTTTTTGTTTTGTGGAGAAAAAAATATATAATAACTCATCAAATAGCACAGGATAATGTTTTTTTCAATTGAGAAATAAAGTGAGAAAATTTGTTGATTGAGATGTCGTTTCGGACCGCATGTTCCTTCAGCGGCAACATCTGTGTTTGCGCTGAAATTGAGGAAGAAAAGGCGACAGCATTGGAAGAAAACCGAATTTAATTCAAACACCGAACAATAGTTACTCCAGATTATTGACACAGTTAGTATCGTCATAGAAAAATGACTCCAATTCCATATTGAGGTGAGGACCTGGCATATCCAGTCATACTGTAACAATTTGCACAAATATTTTTTCGACAATCGCGAGACTATCGCGTGATGTTTAAGGGGTTAACAACTCGTCAGATTGATGTACAATTTTTTGAAATAATGACAAACTTTATTGCTGAAAGCTTGTAAACTCTAATGGGGATTTGATTATTTTAATTACCGTCAATTAAAATTGTCAGATCAATTGCTTCTAATCTGTGCGGTTCTCACACATGACTTACCCAAGAATTCAAAATCATTTTAATTGATTTAAATTGTGTTTATGTGTGTAAGCAGTGGTTGATTAAAATTTTTAGAATTTTTCTTTGATGTTTTTTTCCATTGCAGTGATTGCAGTAGAAACAACTTTTAAATTATATTACATAGGTATGTTCTTCTTTAATTTTTATTGTGAATGCAGTTAATTTTAATATCTTGTTGGTAGATTGTAAAATCTGCAGTTTTTATAAATCTAATAGTTTTTTATTCTTTTAGTTGTATGTTTGTAATTCAGAATATCAATAAAAACTAGAATAGGTAGAAAACCAATTACCTAAGTTTCTCTCAATGTATGTACATATTTTATTTAATTTCTATTGTTGCTCTTAGAAACCCTCAAAAAGCAACTTGTCAGCCTCTTGCTGGTGACGTTAGAAAGTGAAAAAAATATGGATCACATGCGTAGACCTTCCTCAATGCAAAAGCTCAATGACCGTGGAAAACACATCTTATATATTTACTTCCATCTCCACGTGGTTAAATGCAGCCCAAACCAATCCACTTACATCATCCACAGTCACAAGATCGATCCGCGATGTTTGCTGTTCGACACCGGAAGTGGGGACATCCTTGGGGGCGAAAGTGGGTTCAATGGAGCACGAATGAAGGTGCGATGAGGTAACAGTTAAGTCGGGCAAATAAAGCAAAATCCGTGCAATATATATGATCACCCTTGGGGAGGTAGAACAGCGTGGCCCTCTCCAATAGAACCGCCACGACTGTGTATTCTCCCCAACCAGCAGACTGCTGGTATGTACCACAGTAAATATTTTATCATGACTCTTTGCTAATTGAAACAGTGGCAAAAATTATTTATTGGGCAAATAGAGTGGATATAAAATTTTTCGGGCTCGATAGCGATATATTCTTATCGTTAATATATAAAGTGAAAAACAACCCAGATGCCACCCACATTTTATCAATTGTGCTCTTAGTGAAAACGTGCCCGTGTCAAGAGACGTCCTGAGTGCCACTGGCCATAATCAATTTATGATCTACTCCAATTGATCGTCTCGATCGCGCTCCATGATCAATTGATTTTCCTCCTCGCGAGAACAGAATCATATACAACTGACGATCATCTAAAACGAGTGTTAATTTTTGCTGTGGTGGTGGAAGAAGGCAAATAGTATTTGGCCAAATTGGACAGATTGAGACTTCTCTGTGGCCATTGGCGACAAAATCGTCAGTCTCCGCTGTCGGTCTTGTCCAAATGATCGCTAATTGTTTATACACATAAGTAATTTGGCGATCTAATTTCTCCAGTCAACATAGAAACATCATAAAAATGGTAAGTCGCGCAAAATTCGTCTCAGTGGTGAACTTTATGTGTCTTCAGGTTGATCGACCCAGGTCCACTGATAACACTGTCATTGCGTCCCTAAAAATCTTTACTTCCGTGAAGATTCCCCTTACTGGACATTTTCCCGCCAAAAAAAGGATCGGTGCTATATCCAGTGTTTAAAGGAAAAAAATCCTGGTGATCTTTCTGTGCATAAATTCCTGATCCCAAAAGGAAGTCTCGCAAGAGGTGATGATTAAAATTGATCCGCGCAATGTCAATGTCGCGAGACAATAAAATTCATTCACTAGACACGCGTTATATTTTCGCCTCAATTGAGTATCATGGCAAAATGAAAAAGATTTCCTCTTCGTGTGCCAAGAAGTTATATAAGACAAGCCAAGATTTTCCCGAATCGTTGTCACGTGTTCCGCCCGAATCACGCCGTTGCATTCAAGTTCACGTACACTGCCATAAGGGCGAGCATTATTCACACATGAAGACACCACGGCTCTCTTGGCCACTAAATGCATGACGATGCAGACCAAGGGGGAGATTTTAGAGTCAGAGAGGTGTACTCCGGAACTTCTACGTTTTCGGAAAGTCAAGTCATGAATCATTTTTGAAAATTTAGAAAAAGCTTTAAAAGTGCATTTAATTTTCAAAATTTCAAAAAGTTCTCAAGATACCGAAATTCTCTTGAAAATCAACACTTCCAAAGTTTCTCGCGTGCACTTCAATTTTAAGTGTAGGTACACCACTTCTGGCCATAATATCTCCCCCCTTGACACAGACAGATGATCTTGTGAGAATAATCGTGAGCTCTGAAGTGATCTGAGGAAGTAATTTCTCGGGTGGTGCTTGCCAACTATTTCAGATGTACCTCAGTTCTTTAATTTAAACCCTCGCGCAGGGAAGTCTTTTTTATTTGTTCCTAATCTGAAAGTTATCAAAAAAGAATACTCCAAAATGGCCAGAAGAAGTAGCCGTGTTAATTTCGTAAGTTTATGCATGAGCAGTGTCTGCAGGAATCCTTTCAGGAACCTTGGGCTACAGATCCGTCCAAAAAATGCTAGAGCCATTGATTTTCTAAAAATAATCAAGTCGATATTTTACCCATTTTTTTTTCATGAATGAACGAATGGCTGCTTCCTAGAGAAAATGGGTCATGCGTTTTTATTAATCAGACAAATCTAATATCTTATATTTTATCTCCCGGCCACGAAACATTGTTTCTGTTTACATCTTCCAGTTCAAAGTGCTTCTCACCATGTGTTTACGTTTTTTTTTTCTATTGAACTTTTTTATTGTGTGAATCTGATTAAGTTCCCAAGCGAGAAGTCTATGTTGAGTGATTTAAGATATCGTGATAGAAAATGTTATGACGTCAAAACGAGCAAGTATAGAACAGTTTAAAAAAAATCCGCGATGAAAGTATCGCGCAATTGCTCTAGTTATAAAATTACGAAGGAGCTTTTTAAGGATTGTTATATGTCTAAAATTATTCTTTATCACGTGGTAATGGTTAATTCCTAAAATTCTCCTATGATCATGATACGATCTTGCAGACATCCGGGTTTTATTAGACGAGATAATATTGGTTTGGAAAAGTTCCAAAAGAATGTTAATTAACCGATCATCGATCTCAAAGTTGAAAAAATGAAAATAAAAAGTTTTCTAGTCTGAAATATGCAATTACACGGGTTATACAATGCTAAGCGGGGCTTTCCTTCTAATTGATCATCTTCCCTGACTAATCCCCTCCCCACCAAGGCCGGAGGTTTCCACTCAATCAAAAGATATTTATTTAGTTTTGTAGCCTCTCCGCCAATGCAACAGCAGTAAAGCAATAATTTCTCATGAAAATTTTCCATAGATGAAAGATTGCAGAAAGTTTATGAGAATTTCAACATAAATTTAAAATTAATTTCCTTTACTGATGCAATTTTTACCAAAATCTCGTCATTTAGTTGTTCCAAGAATAAAATATTCTCAGAAGCTCAAAACGTAAATCAGGCTAATTAAAGCTTTAAGTTATATTTAAGTCAATTAGCAGGATATATATTTAGATTCATGCAGATTTCCTATGTACAGACAATTTTCACACTTCCATTCTGAACTAATATTGCTATAATCAAATTAATGAGACTGAAAATTAAAAGATTATGTTTTCTTAAGATCCTCAAAGTTTCTGAAGGCTCAGGACGATCTTTGAAGCTCTTTCTACAATTTTTAAAGCTTGGAGAATATCTTGAAAGGATCTAAAAGAATCCTAACAGCTCTGATCTAGCACCAAAAAATTATTCAGGAAATTTTTTGAGCTTTTTACTAAAGAGAATTCCCTTAAAACTTTCCCATAAGAATTCCCGCTGAAAACTTATTCAGATCTTACTCATAACATAGCTGAGGAAAGTTTGCAATTTTCGAACCTAACGAATTGCATTAATAAATGTGTTTCCCTCACGAAAAATTCTCCCCATTTGATATGCAATTTCCCATGGCAATCGGTTGAGCAGAGGCGCTAATTGAAGCTTTCCAGCATCTCACGTCAGTATCACAGAACGTTTCCTATGGAATAGAGGTGAAGAAAGTGCATCGCGCTGGCGCTGCAGTTTACCTTTTAGATGTATTACCCAATCGACTGGGAGAGAGCTTTTTAGACCCCACAGGCGCGCGAGAGCTTTTACGGCAAAAGACTTTTTTTTTAAGAAAAAGAGTGTTTTTTAATTAATTTGTGATTTTTTTTTCCTGTGACTGAAGTGTTGTGTTCTCACCCCCCATATTATAGGCCGACTTCCCGCTGATCAATTCGGGTGCAACACCAGGTGGGGTCGCAACCACCCAATGCAGAGATACGAGTGGCAATTTTGAGCCCGTTGCACCTGCACCATCGCACAATATCCCCTACCAGACGCGCAGGAAGTCCCTCATTGACGAGATCGACGTGCCCACAGAGAACGTGGACATGGTGGATAAGGTTGACATTGTGGGGAAGATCGTGGGGGATTGGGGATGCTGGCAATTACGCACAGTTCTCCTCATCTTCCTCTGCAAAATCCCCAGCTCGTGGTTCATGGCATGCATCATCTTCACTGCACCAGCACCCAAACATGGGGATTTCTTTTGCAAACCCCCAGACAATCTGCCCGTAGCGGCGGGGCTCAACAAGTCCGATTGGATTAAGATCTCCCATCCAGCAGTTGAGGATCCGGTAGATCAGGAGCTCCAAATTGACTTCTGCAATGTGTATGAGGATGCTCTGGATCACGTTGTTAAGTACTTCAACAGGACGGATGTATCTAGTCCGTGGATTCAGCCAGAACGCAATGCCACAAACATAATCCCATGCGATGACTTTGAACATCACAGTGACTATTCCAGCATCATCACGGACTTTGATTTGGTGTGTTCAAAAGATATTCTAGTCGCCACCACCCAGTTCTTTCACCTGTTCGGTGTCCTCTGGGGCGGTATCATCACAACTCAACTCCTAGTGCAGTAAGTTCAATTTCTTCCAGAGAGATAATACTTGATCATCTTTTAAAAGAGGTCATTGGAATTAACATCCTATAATGCTAATCTTTTTTATTGGTGTGTAAATGTTGACTCTCAGTGAAGTTAAATCTATTGGTTTATGGTTCATTTACAGAGGGAGAAAAAATATTGGAATTATTATAATTTTGACGGGAAGAATTATGATTATAACTGATAATTTTTCCATTAAGATTTAATTAGATAATTCAAACCAATTTAGTGCAAACACTTCCTCATTTTATTAGAAAGCTCTTAAAGCTTTGCTTTCTTTAATTTTCTATACCAACACCTTCTCAGAGAGCTTTAAGAAATGGTTATTAGTTCTAACAACTTGTTTAGAGCTCCTCGAATTTCTTTAGTTAAAATTTTTGATAGCTTTTACTGTTTTCCTATGAGCTTCCTTAAAGGATTTAGTATGGGAAATAAAATTGATAAGATTAAAGCTCCCCTTACGATTTTTTCATCTTTGCCTTCCTAATATAACAAATTTGAAAGATCTTGACATGGAAGGTCACCGCAGTTAGCCCACTATATCAAATATCGCGGTTAAGAGTTGTAATCTAGTTCTAATTTTTATATTTTTTTCGCTATACAATTACAAAAACTTTCCGGTTCAAGAGAAGTTTCCGAAGGTGAAAATACAAAATATTAAGAGTTTCATGAACATCACCTTGAGAGAATTGCGTGTTTCATCTCAAATCTTACTATCTATACAATCTACAAGATCAGTCCTTGAACTTTTCGCGAAAAAAAAATTGAGAATATGTATAGGATTTGGGATTTTTACTTAGATGAATCATTGGTCTTTTGCAGCTTCAGTCCTCGGCGGGTGATGCTGGCCGGGATGTTGTCGCAGATCATCTGTGGGAATCTCACGGGTCTGGTCTCAAGTTATGGACTTCATGTTTTCTTCAGGTGCCTCTCAGCCATTTGCTGTGGTCTCATGTACACAGCAGGGGCTGTTATATGTAAGTTTTCTCCCCCTAATTATTCAACTTAATCTCTGAGACTAATTTCTGTATTTTCGGTATTTTCTTCTAAATTAGTTTCCGATATCACTGCGGGAAAATACAAGACAATCGTTTGCACCATGTTCGAGCAGTTCTGGTCAATTGGTGTGATTCTTCTGCCCGGGATGGCGAGCTTTGTCAACAACTGGTCTCAACTCTACATGGCAATCTCCTTTCCGACTTTCATACTCGTCATTCTCCACAGGTGAGTCCAAGGGGGAGATATTATGGTCAAAAAGACGTACACCACTTCCAACACTTCCACTTTTTGTATAGGAAATGCTCTCCAAAGCTATATAATTCGAAAGCTTTCATGAGCTTTCATCCTAACAGTTTTATTTTCTATTAGCTTTCTAAGAATTCTTTGTAGAGCCTTCAATTAAGTGACACTGGAAATCTTTCAAGAAGCCTTTCAGAAAGCTTTTCAGAAAGCTCTCTAGAAGCTTTTCAGAAAGATTTCTAGAAGCTTTTCGAAAGCTAGCTTCCTATGGCATGAAATAAACAATTATCTATCTATCGATCTATCTTTTCCGAAAGCTTACTAGATGCTTTTCAGAAAGCTTCCTAAAAGCTTTATGGAAAGCTTTTTAGAAGTTTAAAGTGTTTTTAGAAGTTTTTCAGAAAGCTTTCTAGAAGTTTTCCAGAAAGCTTTTCAGAAAGCTCTCTAGAAGCTTTTCAGAAAGATTTCTAGAAGCTTTTCCGAAGGCTTTCTAGATGCTTTTCAGTAAGCTTTCTATAAGCTTTTCAGAAAGCTTTCTAAAAGCTTTATATTATAGAAAGCTTTTTAGAAATTTTCAGAAAGCTTTTTAGAAGTTTTTCAGAAAGCTCTCTAGAAGCTTTTCAGGAAGATTTCTAGAAGCTTTTCAGAATGATTTCTAGAAGCTTTTCCGTAGGCATTCTAGATGCTTTTCAGTAAGCTTTCTAAAAGCTTTTCAGAAAGCTTTCTAAAAGCTTTTCAGAAAGCTTTATTGAAAGCTTTTTAGAAATTTTTCAGAAAGCTTTGTAGAAGTTTTTCAGAAAGCTTTCTAGAACTGTATAAGAAAGTTTTATAGAGTTTAGCGAGAACTTTAAAAGCTTTAAAAAATTATCCGAAAGCTTTATAAATTTTCCAGATTTTTTTAAAAATATTATAACTTGCAAATTTCTACAGAGTTTTTCTTATAATTGTAGAATTCAG
>CAKKOB020000317.1:0-60890 GCA_918844115.2 Phlebotomus perniciosus | reverse complement strand
CCAGCCTTCCTCTATTTCGGCTCTTCTTTACCTGAACTCCTTAGGTGAGGGACGCCGTGCGCGGGAGGAAGCCCTGTCCTTCCGGCTCACCGTCCGCGATTTGCGGCGACAAGTATCTGGATCGCGAGTAGACATAGTTCGTGGCCGAGCGTGGGATGTCTCGAGCTGTGGCTCCTCCACACACTTCAGTCGGTCGTCAGTTGTGACCGTGTCTAAAAGCTTCGCGCTCGACTCTCGAGAACTCCCCTCATCATCACTTCCCTGCCCAGAGACAAGAAAAAAAGACACCGCAATTTTGTTTAATTGGATATTTTCTGCTTTACTTCAACCTTCCCTTAAAAACCAACAATGGTAAGCTTTTTTTTATTTTATTTTGTTCTCATAAAAGTGGTTTAAATTTGAGTGTGATTTGTGAAAATTTCGGCAAGAAGATTTCCATCTTAATAGCATTTTATTTCGAAAATTATTAATAGAAATCCTTCTTCAAGTAGACTGTTGAGAAAATATTATATTTTCGATGAATAAACATTTTTATAGGCATATTTTCAAATGATTTTTTGTGTGTGTTTCCTAAGAAATTCGGCCACAATGTATAGAGTTTGTGATTTATTGGATTAAAAGACTAAAATTAAATTTAGACTAAATCCACTTTCTCAAAGTCCATTAAATTATAATCTGTCTCTTACAATTAAGAGAGAAACAGACGGATAAACAGACAACAGATCATCGATTTAAATTCGCCTCCCCATTAATATCACAAAACCCTCTGAGAAATTCACATCAATTGGCACAAGAATGTGCCGAAAAATTGTCCGACACTTTCGTGATGATTTCTTGGGTGAATTTTCCACTGATGATGAAAATTGTTGAGTGTTTCTCTGGATGTGAGAGACACAATTGGGTTGTATTTTCAAACAGAAAATATTCATCTATTTTTAACATTTTTTTTTAAATGTATCCAAGAGAGAGACAACCTCCTTCAAACACCAAAATATTGTCTAGTGGCTTTTTATCGCCACAATTTTTTTCTTCCTCGCAGTGACATTATAATTTTAAACACCATCCACCCATTTCGCCTTTGCGCGCGTATATCACACCCTATCTTCGCAAATAGTGATGAAGTCATCCAATCAAATTTGCATTAGACAATAAAATTGCCGAGTTTAATTGCACTTGGAGAGGAGACATGCGATAATTATCTGTGCATCGCATGGGAATCATCTTCAATTTCCTCCTCAGACTTTGTGTGACATTCAAGAAGGTAAAAAAATAACAAACAAGATTACATTTATTGAGATTATAATGATCGATAGGAGTCAGAAAAAATTTCCTATAGCATTGAGGTGAAGGTTAGGGTGTCTCATTTTGGCAAAGTTAGCAAAACAGCTGGTGAAAAGCTGAGAGAAAAAAAACACCACAAAATTAAATGAATAAAGAGTAAATCACGAACATCCTATAGCTGCTTGCTTTGGACAATTGCTTTGAACACTGCATTGAAGGTTCAAGTCCCAATAATTACCCATTTTTTGCAATGTCCTTTTTTTACAATATCATTTTAATTTAAAGTCTGTTAAGATGTTTAGAAAAAACTCCAAAATGAATTTTATCAATTTACACCTTTAAGATGGTTTTCTTACGCACTAACGTTCAAATCTGTGAACACGATTTTAGAATAAAAAAAAACAATTTTTGAAACAACTTTTCCATTTTTAATCAAAACAATAAGAAAAAAAGGAAACCAATTTTTAAAAACTTAGCATTTGCAGTTAGAACTTAGAGATTAAACAAATCTCAGCCAAGACACATTCTCCAGTACACAGCTGAATCTGCCATCTAGTAACGAATTTCTATAAGCGATAAATAAGACTCGTTAGAAGGAGATTCCCTCCCCGAAAAACGTGACAAAACAATAGTTCTGAAGACAAACAAAATTGTCCGACGCACAAACAACACGTTGATGAATCAATTCATTGCGTAAGAGACACTTTTAATTTCAGCATCGAAAACATAATACACGCATTCGGATAATCCGCACACCAAATAAGATTTCCTATATCTATACTCTGTATGTAATCTTTCCTCCCTCCCCGATGATTACTTGAGTCAATTTTGTATGTTTATATCTTGCACTCAATCACCATTTCCTGCATTTGCTATTTACTTTTCTCATTCGCTGCTCCATCAGTTGAAATGTTCTTTTTTCTCCTCCTCCTCCTTCTCGTCTTTTGCCGAAAAATTACGTCATACTCTTATTTATAATTTTATCCACCGAGCAATATTCAACAATAATGCTAAATACTCTCCTCCAAATATTCTATTGCGCGCGAGAAGACAAACTCATGGCGATTGAATTTTATGATCTTCGCTCTCTCAAGTGAATTTTCTGTATGTGCTTTTGCCAACATGATAGATTTCTTATTTCTTAATGTCTGTCTAAACATCCACTTGAGAACCATCATTATATGTAATCCACACAAATATAATCTTTATGTCATACTTGAGGGGGGCAAATCTTGGAAATTATATTCATTGCAATCTCTAAAGCAAAAACAAAGATTAAATATTAATGTGAAATGTTTAATTAATATGAAATTTCTCTCTCCATTTCAGGCGGACGTTGTTTGTGGAAAGTGTAACAGTCCAATTACACAGAACGTAAGTATATATATTAAGACAACCCATCAGAGTATCCAACTAATTAATCAATGAGTCGCGTGACAATTTTAATAATTTAATTAAATGATGCGCTCATCAATTTGTCACACACAATTTAGAGAGTCTCCCTCCCGCAACCAATTGCTCATTCATAAACCCAGAGGAGATCTCACCAAGTGTGGGCGCTAAAATTGATCTCATCACCACTCTCATCTGCCAAATAATAAGGAAATCAATTGCAAGAAGCAACAAAAAATGATGAATTTGTGTATGAAATCATTAAGCTATAGAAATTTTCCATTTAAATAACCACCACAGAGAGCGCGTAAGCCCAACACACAAAAGGTCCGATGAGTGAGCTTTTTCTCATCTCTTCATTCATATTTGCGTTCTCTTACCCACTTCATGATCACAACATATATGTATATATACATATTTCCCTGCTGATGTTCCGCGCGTTGATGAAAAAACGCACTATAGTGAGTTTATTTTGTGATGAATTTACTATTTTTAACATTTTTCCGCTCAATCTTTCTCCTCCATCATTATGGGATCTCGGCTTTAAGCTCATGATGAACACACCGTTGTTCGAAAAAAAAATCATAAAATTCATCCCACCTGATCGTCAACATCCCTAAAATGTTTTTGGCATTCCCATAGAGACAATTTATTTTCCAGTCGAAAGAAAAAATTAAAGAAATAAAGAAATATTAAATTAAAAATAAAAAAATGTTAAAAATGTTCGTAATCTTATGAGCAATATTTTTTGAGAATTACTGTGTTATCACACGTAAGTTGGCTAACTAATTAATTAACTGGTTAACAAGCTTTTGCTGAAAATTTTGGAGAGCTTCAGAAGATATTTTGAAAGAATTCATTCCAACATGAATAGTATAAAAGCTCTTCAAAACTTCCAAATTCGAGTTTTGGGAAGCTTTTATACAAAATGTGGAAGTGCTGGAAGTGGTGTACGTCTTTTCTACCATAATATCTCCCCCTCTACATAAAACGAATCATGTGGGAAGACTCCTTTAGTTCAATATTGATTTTGTCTATTAATTGTTCCTATTTTTGGCATTTAGCATCTCTAAAAGTCTAAAAATATGATTCACGGATCTATACCAAAAAAATTTGGTTGGTTTTGAACTTTACAAGCAGTGATTAATTAAGATACTTTTCCCATGCCTTTTTTTTCACAGATCCTCACAGCTCTCGGTAAATCCTGGCATCCGGAGCATTTTGTGTGCAAGGTTTGCGATCGGCCCATCTCTGAGGGCTCCTTCAACCAAAAGGACGGCGAGCCCGTTTGCTCTGGCTGCTATATCGCCAATTTCACGGACGTATGCTATGCGTGCAAGCAACACATTTTATCGGTAATTTATCACAAAGTCATATAAAATAATTCCATTCCCATTATTGATGAGCAGAGTCAATGCAGAGAGAGAGAGAGAGAGAGAGAGAGAGAGACTTTCCAGGTAGAAACATAAAGAATAATTGTGTGAAAAACTTTTGGAGGTGAAAAGCTTATACTCGCGTATTTTCCGCAGAGCGCGCGTCTCAATGAAATAATTTGTCGGTTGGAGGAAACCTTGGTGAGCGTGCCGTGTCTTTAATTTTAGCCTCCTCTCCGTCTATATTCGCCATTGGGGCACCATAGAGGAGTCAAAAAATATAGAATAATGGACTAAATATAGATTGAGATTGCTCTCCCCACCCTCACCGCCTCAAAAGTCGCCTCATCACCCCAAATTTGCCAACTTTTACCGCCGATAATCATGCAGTTTTTTCCATGTTTTACGACCATTTAGGGAAAATATGCTAACCATTTTCTTCACCACCCACGCAAATAAACCGCGAAATTAGTCTCTATGGGAGAGCCTTATAATAAATTTTCCATTATGCAAAAAAAAACTTTTCAAATACCAGAATATATAATTGAAATTGATGGTTTCATGATTAATTGACGATGAAAATAGAACATGATGGAAAATCCATTGATTCTCTTTGGCGGAAATGTTTTTTTTTTTTTTTGAGAAAGAGAAAGCAAATTTTCAGAGGCGCATGAAAGACATAAAATTCTCAAATATTTTCGTTATATGTTTTACCCAAAAGGAAGGACATGAAAATATCATCAACTATTTTTATAAATTAACTGACAACCACGCAGATAATATTTTATACTGGGTGTTCTTCTTAACTTTATAAAAATCACCTTTTTTTAATATAGATGGAATAGATGTAACGAAAGACATAACAAGCCTCAAGCGGTCAGAGAATCCCTTGAAAAAATGTCATATGTTATATCCCACGTTCAATGGCACAAAAACAGTGTTGAGGTGGTGATAAGAGTTATATATTTTATTTTTTATTCCCTCAATTATAACTTCCTGATTTTCACCCTACGCAATATTTGAGAATTTTATCGCGAGATTATCGCAATAAAACTCCTAAAAAAGATTCTATGCAATTTCCTGCAATTCATCAAATATAAATTCCATTAAACTCTTATCAAGACAAATTATCTGATAATGACGGGTTTTCTCAAGAAAAAGCGATCGCAATCGCCTCTTGAAAAAGTCTCCGTCGATAATCTTGAGATTCTTGTCGTCAAATGATTAAGAAAACTAAAGACTAATAAAATTAATAATGTTTATTGAAGGTAAAGATGAGTAATTTGTTTGTCATTTCGCTAAAATTTCTAAGAAATTGATAGTGAACACCAAACATTTTTCAACTTTAAAGAAAATGTTTCTAAGGTTTCTAGAAACCGTTTTTCTAAAGATTCTATAAGGTAAACGCAGTACGTATCGTCCATGAAGCTGCTATCGACAATACATGTATTTTGCAGCGAAATACATGTATTGACGATAGCAGCTTCATGGACGATACGCACTGCGTTTATCTTACCTACTAAAATAAGAAACAAATTCCATTAAACAATAATGTTAATTTATTTCTTCAACTTAAAAACCCGATGAACCGATCTTCATCGATTAAGATTTCAATTTTAAAAATTGTCCAAAATTTCCCTCACTCGTATAACTCATTCCCCTTTCTCTTCTTCTTCCTTGGCAGAAAGTGATTAAGGCAATGGGCCAGACATGGCATGAGGAGCACTTCGTGTGCGGCGGACCGTGCAAGAAAGCCCTGGTGGGCGCCTCCTTCTACGAGCGCGACGGCCAGCCCTACTGCAAGGACTGCTTCGAGGCGCAATTTGCCGCCCGGTGCGCCGGCTGTTCCCAGGCGATACTGGAGAAGGCGGTGATCGCCCTGGACGTGAAATGGCACAAGGATTGCTTCAAGTGCCAGAAGTGCAAAGAGCCCATCTCGGGCAACACCTTCGCCGTCCAGGACAATCAGCCCCTCTGCACCGAGTGCGCCGGCATTTAAGCTTCTTTGCGAGATTCATATTTTGAAACAATTTTTCTTCTGTATCGCCCAGAATTTGTTGCCATTAAACTGTTATTGTCTTCGCGAGAGTGTTTTTTTGTTGGGACAATCATCATACCTGCAGATTTAGCCGGAAGGAGGGAGTAGATCGACTGGAGATCTTCTTAGGCGATTGCTGAGTGGGAAGGTACATGGCCAGAGGATTGGCTGATGAAGATCTTCTCACGGATGATTTTTTCTTTCCAGAAACGGACTTTGAGGCCTTTTTTGGGACCTTTCTTATCACTTCAAAACACTTTTCTGTCTCTTCAATGACATCCAAACACATTTCACTGATTTTCTTCACAAGTTCATCTTCCTGGTCAAAGATATTCTCCCTCAGACACACTTTTATCCCATTTTGGACAACTTCAACAGTTTCTTTGAGCTTCTTCTTCTGCATTTCATTGGAATAATTCACCATGTTGTTGCAATAGAAGCGCAAAGCATGATGAATCTCCGTGAAGAGCTGATTGGTTTTACTGAGGAGTCTTCGGTGGCTCGTGGAGGGAATCTCAGCGATCAGGCAAGTCACTTGGTATAAGTAATTACGTGAGAGTCGAGTTGAAAACTCCTCAAAACGTCTCCTTCGCCTCCTGGCTTCATCTTCCTCATCCTCCTGGAAGGTGAAACACTTCCGGAGATGACTCTGAATATCAAACAGACACCGAGAGATCTTCTCCTGTACATCTGTGACATTAAAGATGAGATATTGCTGTTTTTCCGAGATGCCCGGAAGAGACTTCCCCGGAGACTCTGGTGATTGAGTGGATTGTGAGTCTTCCGGAATGATTTCAGACAATTCATCCCCTTCCAGCACGTATCCATACTTCTCCCACATAATCAGATCAAGAGTTTCTTGAATCAATGCCAATTGATCATCCGTAACGTCCTGGAAAGGGAAATTAGGGAAATTACAAGAATTTTTCTAGGAAAAAATTTCAAAGGGAATTCCTTACATTTTCACTGCTTGATGGTGATTTCTTTACTGAGATTTTGCTGGAAGCACTGCTCCCACTCCCTGAGGAACTGCTTAAGAAGCTCATGATAATTCTTTCCTGGAGAAAAGTCTATTATTTTCAGAGAAAACAAATCGAATAACTTTGTTTACGAAGCAGACTTGTTTGGAATCCAAAACAAATCCGATCATTGGCCCGAAGCAGCGCCCTCAGCAGCGAATAGGAGACTTCATGCGCGGGAAATTGAAACAAAGCCCCGCTAAAATTAACGATCTAATGTTCGCTTTATTGGGCATAAATTACAAAATACACGCAATTAGACTAAAAATGGAATGCACAGAAGTTACTTAAAAGATGGGTTATTCGTGATTATCGTGCTCGCCTCTCTCTCCTCCTTTGGTTAATCAGCCGAAGAAGTTGCTCACCAAATTATTGAAGCCACTCGAGATTGAGGACAAGATGCCGCTGTCCTGCTGACTCGTGGGCGGCGGAGGTGGTCTATACTGAGGCGTTATCACTGGACGGTAGTATGTGCCGTCGTTTCGCTGCAAATGGGATGCCCCAGGGACAAATTAAGGTGCTTCATTTTTTCTCAAGAGTTAAACTGTTTAATCACAAAACAACTTTTCACCTCTTCGCAAATTACGTATCGTATGGGCTCTCCTCCACCAGAATCACTCCGTCACATGCCCAACAGATTATTTACACAGTGCTCAATTTAAATTCAGGCAATTAAATTCTACAGTTGAATTTTTACAATCAGAAAGAACTTTTGATAAAGATTTTTTTTTGCAAGACGCTACGAACGCGAACAACAAGTCATGGGAAGAATTCCAGGATGGTGTGGTGGCGGATTACTATTCAGGGAATTTTATCATGTCAGCGCTGTCCTGGGGTGGAGGAGGTGTTCGTGGGACGGGTGTTGTTGTTGTTGTGGTGGTCTTTAGTAAATTATACATGTGATATCCCTAAAAATACCAATCATTTTACTCTTACTTCGCACCATCACCTCATTTCAGTTGGATTTTCTTATGGGTTTCTTGTGCAGAGGAGATGAGAAAAATGCAGGTTAATATTAATTGATTTCAGTTGGTGAGTTGAACATCTGTGTCGTTTCACCAGCAATGGATTTTCTTTGCGCTTTTTTTGCTGCACTTAATGCATCTCGTGCTCTCAAAAAATCTCATTTAATATCTGGTGGTTAACAAATTCTCCGATTAAAGCAGAGAATTTCAAATTCACAACGAACATTGTTTGTAAATTCAACAAAACTTTACCAACAATTACAAATATTTACAAACATTATACATAGATTAAATATTACGTGAACTGAGAGAATAAATTTTGGTGCATTTTTTTTTACAAATAATTCTTTACGATAAATATTAAGCAAATTCTTTAATTTTTGTGTTGAAAATCCATCGCTTGATTACAAAAACGGTGATGATTAATGCATGCTATTGAATAACTCCTCATTACAACCCATATCAAATGATCAAACACTCACCTTGGCTGGCTGCATTGTCACATTAAGGAGCGTCGGATGCTGATCCACAACCATAAAGTCCACATCGCGAGGAATAAATCCATCAGCATAAACCTGAATCCCAACAAAAAAAATCAATTAAAAATCCCAATCATTCCATTTTTTCCGAATAACAAACCTCAAGTTTGTAAACGCCGGGAAGCAGAATCCGCCAGAACTCTCCATATCTCGTGGTCTGGAAGCCCACGTCGCGTCCCTTAATCTTCAGCGAAGCCTTCTCAATGGGTGTTCCACTGGCATCCGTGACAAATCCCTGGACTCCGCGATGCACCTCCGCCAAGAACTTCACGAGAGACAATTGATTGTCATCCCAGTACTTGCGTAGCTCATGAGCGGGCGGATACTTGCAACAGGAGACTTCTAGAGTCACTTCCATGCATCCATACCAGATGTAGTTGTAATCCTGCATGCCTCCCGTGAGCGGATACCAGGCGGCTCCATTCGTGATACCGTTCTCAAAAGACGGCGAGGAGGTCTTGCAAGCCACGCCGCGACTCATCTTGGCGTGATTGCTGGCATACGTGAGCGACAAGTGGCGGAAGATGTCGTCATCGGGAGTTATCGATGGCGACGAGGCGTAACTTTGGAACACTGTACCCAGAAGGGGACCAACAGACAAATGCAAGAAATCATTGTAGAATAGATAAGAAAGTCAAATAAGAAAAAAATCTCTCCCCAAAAATCCTGACCAGAAAACAAACAAAGACTTACACGAACATAGTGCTGATGATCGACAAATTCCTGTTTAATTCGGGGGAGCAATTTTGCATGGGAGATAGAGAGACAGAAATTGATTTTTCACCCGAGTCACCCTGTTTCCATGAACTTGAAAAATGATAATCACCTCATGCGCTCTTGCATTCTCGCGCCCATTCATGCTCAAGCTCATTCATGCCCGGAAAATCACGGCGAGAGAGAGAGACTTTCTCTCTCGGACGCCCAGACCATGAAAAGGGGGGCACTCAATAACCGGAATGGATACTTACTGGAGTTGGGAGTATTGTCATACGGATAACTGGCCACCAGGGCGCCCCCATGGAGTGATCCAGACAGAGAGAATTGGATTTTGGAGATCCACTCCTTCACGGCATCCGTCTCCGGCTGGCCACGCTTGTTGTTCTGCTTGAAGTAGTCCGGGAAGTTGCGATTGAGATCAAAGCCACGAGCATTGTACCTGAACATGTATGAATATCAGAGAATTCGGTAAATTTCTAGCAGAAAATATTTGAAAATTCTAGCAGAAATTCATTTTATAGCAGACTCTACAGTAAATTTTCTTACGGAGACGTTCTAGCAATTAAGATTGTAGACTTTCTAGAAGCTTTTCGAAGTTTATAGCAGAAACTTTATTAAAATTCTAGCAAAAGCCAGTAGCTTTCTAGAAAATTTTAAAAGTTTCTTGTTCTTGAAGAAGCTTTTAATCAATTCTAGTAAAAGCATCTCTAAAAGATTTTAAGGATTTCTAGCAAAAGCTTTCTGAAAATTGGAAAGCTCATATAATTTCCCAAAAAAGCTTTTAGCTTCCTCACCGTCCTTGACCTCCATCGCATGTTCCCTCCTTGCTCACGGCGAAGCCATCGGGATTCAGGGAAGGAAGAATGTGAATCCTCGTGTTGTCCAGCAACCACTTAATGTAGGGATCTGTGGAGTAGCTGGTGACGAAATACTGAATAAGATGCAGCATTAGCTCCCTTCCCACAGCCTCATTGCCATGAATATTGGCCACATATTTGACATCCGGTTTGCCCAGCATGTGCTCGTAGGGGGACGCCGAGACCACTATGACCCAGAGATCGCGTCCTTGGACGGACTTGCCGATGGAGTAGAGGGCAGTGAGATTGGGATAGCGAGCACTGGTGGCGCGCAGGAATCTCGTCATCTCCTCATGGTTGTGATAGACAAAGTCCAGGAGATGAGCGTCCGGGATGTAGGCACGTGGTTCTGGAAGACTCACATTGAGACCATTGACGAAGCCATCCTCAACACTCAGATTCTCCACCAGACACGCACACAGCACCACCAGCAGTGTCGGCAGGGTGATTCTCTGTGAAGCCATCGCGCTCTGAATGGCGTTGGGGCTTTGGGGAATTCCTAGCCAGACACAAAGATAAACATATAAAGTGGCTGAATTACTCATCATTTCGCGATTAGCTTACGAGATTGTTTTGTATTATGAGGGAAATAAAGAAAAAAAACCAGTTTAATTAGCTGAGTATAAATTTATCTCTGGAATTCACTTGATGTTCAGGAAAAATGTATGTATTGGCTAAGTGTAAAATTGCAAATAACGAAAAATAAAGTCGGGGAGATGTTCAGTTCAGTTTAGAACAAGTTCAAAAAGATCTTTAAAGATTTAATGTTGGAAAACATGCCGTTTTATAATTAAGTTTTTATGTGATTTAAAATGGCGAATAAAACATTTAAATTCATTACACTGATAAAAATTCTTTAAAAATACTTTGTTTGATTGAACAAAAGTTCAATTTGAACAAGATTTTGCGTATATGAAATTAGGTTTGTAAATTCAACCAAACTTTAGTTGAATCGTTCAACTTTCTTTGCTAAATTGACAAAACTCATTTAATGACTTAACAAATGTTTTTTAATTCAGTAAAGTCGCAGTTCAGCAAATTGTAAGACATTGTTAACTTTTAATGATTCAACCAAAGATTAATGATCCAACAAAGCTTTTCTTTCAGTGATTTCCTACAATAAAAGATCTTTTCTGAAACCTGATCGAAAACCAATAAGTTCAGAAAGTTTCAAGAAAAATCTCACCATAAAAGCCCCTCGATGGTATTTTTTTTCTCTACATCAATATTTTCTTTAATCACTGCCAATTTTATTCGTTTTACAGAAAAAAAGTTATTGAAGGCTAAGCGATAACTTGGAATCAAATTTTAAGAGGAATTCGCGCTTCAATTAAATTTCAATTTCGTCATTGCTGATAAAACCCACTTTATTTTCTAACAATTCCTCAAACAATAAAGATTATGCAAATTGATGAGTTTCTGAGGAACCTAAAAAAAACTGTCACGGCATGAAAAACAAGAACTAAGCTACACAAAAGATCATTGAAATTTTTGGGGCTGCGTTAAGAAATTTCAAGTGACTGAATTGTCTTATTCAGTTAGTGTTAATGGCGAAAGAGAATAATGAGCCAAGTGAGGTGTAAGAAATTTCTATATTATTCAAATATGACAAGATATTGGCACATTCCCAGTAAGAAAAAATTTAATATTCACCAAAGAGATTCGCGTTGAACTTGACCTCAAATAATAATTCACACGAAATGCTGAAGAAGAAAATACCTAATCTTAAAGATGTTGCAGCTCAATTGTAATGGAAGATTATGTCGTGAAAATTATTTCCGTGTCAGGAATCTTCATTTAACTTCATAATATATTTTTTTCTCCATTTAATTGCAAAATGAAAAAAAAAAAACAGACAAATTACAATTGAGCTGAATCTCATAAAATGTACTCTCATGACCCAGACCCACATTTTCTCTCTCTTGATCTTCTCATTGCAGACAAACTTCCTCCGCGGAGATGTTCATCTCCTTTAGCCAATGCATCTCCTCATCTCACCCTGACCTTGACACTTTTCTTATGAGCAGAGAACAAAAAAAATCCATATTTGGAGAAGAAGGAGAAGAAAAAAAAGACTTACAGAAGCTTGTCGACTCCTCTTGACCTTCACGGAATTTCTCTGGCCAAAAACACAGAAATGGTCTCAAACTCACAGACACTTTTCTTGAACACAGTTAATAGAGAGAAAATTCTTATTTTAACTCTCCAAAAATAAATTATATTCCATTAAAATTCTTCCCTTATAGCCACCGTCAAACAGCCCAAGTGAGCATTTTCTGAATTCCCAACTACAACAGAGACTCCACTTCCACACAATGAGGCGAAAGACCGTCTTAAGACAAACTTGTGTGCTTCTCAGCCACCAAACACCAACTAAAGACCCGCAGAGCGCGCGCCAGAGAGATTCTCCAGTGTGTTGGAGGAAAGTCAAGCAGAGGACAGGTTGAGAAGCTCGCATTGGGGGATTGGAGAGCGAGAAAACCGGTAAATTACTGGAGAATTCTCCCGTAATCGCAAAAGAAAGGCGACGGGGATTTCTTATATCTACAGTTAAAAAGACGGCGCGCGAGAGAAAAGAGAGAATTTTGCGCGCCCATTGAGGATGGAGAGACAATGGATCCCAAGGTTTATCATCCAAGGCTATGACGTCAGGACGCCAAGGAGCACACGCCATCTCGTCAAGGGCAAAATCTCAACTTCCTCCTTCTCCTTCTCTCTTCCCTTCCTAAATCTCGCGGGAAGAACTTTAACGGTCTCTTTAACGCGTCCACGTGATACACATCTGCAAAACTGTTTGTCAACGTAAATGACGGTCTCATAACGGGATTTGAGTGATTCCCGTTCCTCCACTTCCCTGACCAAGACCATCAAGAGAAGCTCTAAACTGCCAGAGACACAAAAATCAATAATAATGCTTACTTGAGCCAAGAGTTTTAGAAAGTGATGGGATTTTGGCAGAGCCGAGAAATTTAAAATGATTAATTTTTCATTTATGCACAATTCAAGGCAAAAAAGATCTTGCAACAATACAAGATGACTCGAGAAGTTTTGGATGGCAAGAAAATGGGCGGAGAAGAGCTGGGCCTATAAATGTTCAAAATTGTTGACAAGATGTAGAGAATTAATGAAAATTGTCAAAGTTAGCAGAAGATTTGCCTATGTTGAGGTAAATTTGCTAAAAAATTTGCATATCTTAAGGCGAAGTAGATAAATAAATAAAAATTAACGTTATTTTTTTATTATTATATTATTTGTTATTGGATTATTAGCGATTGTATCAGGATCATAAGAAAAACAAGAAAACATGTGCAAAAAAGTGCTTTAAGTAAAGTGCATTCAACATACTGACAAAAGATTAGTTTCATTTATTTTGTCACAAAGTTTTTGAACACAGTATCATAAATATATTAAATTTTCATTTTTAAGAAATCTATAATTTTTTTAAACCCTCCAATGTGTAGAAATTGTAGAGAATTGGCCATCTCTCCCATCTCTTGTGAGAAAGAGTTTTGTGGATGAAATGAAAATCTCAAGTTGATTTGAGGGGAACACACTGATCTCGACATTTAAATAAATATTTATACTGTAAACTAGTGGAGTTTCAGTCTGTCTGTGAATTGAGATACAATCACTCAGCAAATTCCGGGCATCAGCCACAGTCAATGGTTTGGGAGAAAACTAATAATTTCAATGCTCTCGCAGTGTCCGTCCTAATAAATAGTGTTATTGAAAGTGAAAGAGACTTGCAAATTTCTTTACCGCGATGATAAGTGAGAATTATTGAGTGAAATCCAACCAATTAAGAGCCTTAATCTCTTTCATCACCTGAGAGGCTGTTCCAGCGCTCAAAATAGTTGGAAAAATAACAAAATCTTTTCAAAACAGCGCGTGAAGAGGCGACAATGAAAGCAGGTAGAGTTTTTTTTTGGGTTTTCTCATGTCTTTGAGATGTTTCACAAGATCTTTTAAAAGTTTTTTTGTGGGATGCATCTGCGCGTTTTTTTTAAGTGCCCTCTTGAGAAATTATTACATTCTGTTGCATCAACGAATGATTGATTGATTGATTTCATGAAAATTTCCCGCCAAAAATTACGCTCTATCTCGAAGAAATTGCCTACTCTACGGCGCCTGGAGTTTTTTCCCGCTTTGCGAGAAAGAAATAATAAAAACTGTATTTAATATTGCAATAAATTGTGCAGAAAGATAACAGTTTGAGACTTTTTCTCATGATGGCAAAAAGGGTCAATACTCTTTGGAATGATCTCTAGATGATCACGTTGATCGCACCAAAGAGGTGATAATAATAATAAAAAGGGGAGCAAAGAGTGTCGGAAGCGATCATCCAGCTGTTTCATTAATAGAACCCCTCGGTTGAGCGCAGTAAATAAACCCACGGAGACACTTGGCGCGGTGTCAGAGGATGAGTAAATACTCTTAATTGTGTGACTATGATTTTTCTCAGCTCTCGCCAAGAGGCAATTAATTGGTGAATTTTAGTGGTCCTGATTCAGTATTATAATAAAGTTAACCTAAGGCCTAGCAGGGGCGCAAGCAGAAATTGTTGCAAGTTCAAATCCCGGTAAATTCTTTTTTCATGATTTTTTTTCATTAGGATTTTTAATATCTTTTAACCCTACAAAGATGGCCAACATGGAATACAAAATATTCCATAACTACATAAATAATTGCAAATTCAAATCCTATAGTATTTATCTTTTCTCATAATTTTTCTTTTCCAAGTTTTTCCTTTTTTTTTCAAACATATCCCTAAATATATGAACTATATCTTTCCCAATCAAATGCCCCTTTGACTCTCTCGCGTTGTTCTCTCTCTGTTAAACCTAAGGTATATCGCTTAATATATTCCACTCTCCAAATCAGTTGGTGTCTCTTTTTTCACGCGATCACTGGCTGTTTTTCCTGCACCGATCGCGCGCGCGCGCTTCTCTCGCTATCAGAGAGATTTTCAGCTGGAGACGCCAGTGCTAATCTGTGCCACATGCACTTCCCTACTTTCTGTATCAATTGAGGGCGCGGAGAGCCCATATAGAAAAGTGGGTTTGCGTCCTCAGCCGATTCCCGCGCAACGACCGAGGGATCAAATGCAGGACTTCACCCCTCGGTTTTTATTCACCAAAAAATCGATTTCAACAATAGCGCATGCGTTGACGAAGGGCTGAAAAGAGCTCTTATAGATATATTAGGGTTGTTTTGGATGAACTGTGAATCTTTTTTCGCTGTTTGAGAAGAAAATCTGCCCAAAATCCACCCACATTTTCTGCGAGAGGTGTTTCCCGCGAGAATGCCAGTGAATTGTTCAGTGAATTGATGCCAATTAGTGAATAGTTTTGATCAAATAAAGAATGGCTGGTACATCAGAGAGACTCTCCGCAGTGATTCCGCCCGAAGTCCAAATTCACTCCAAAGATATTTTTTCTTTCTTCATCCAATTTAGGAATCAAAAGCTACAGTATGGATCGCGAAAGGGATTACATTGGCTTCGCCACTCTCCCTGAGCAGGTCCATCGGAAATCCGTGAAGCGAGGCTTCGAATTCACCCTGATGGTGATGGGAGAATCCGGCCTGGGCAAGTCAACTCTCATCAACAGCCTCTTCCTCGGTGATCTCTACAAGAATCGCTCAATACCCGCCGTTGAGGAGCGCATCGACAAAACCACGCGCATCGAGAAGAAAACCATGGACATTGAGGAGAAGGGTGTCCGGCTGAGGCTCACCGTTGTCGACACTCCAGGCTTTGGGGATGCCGTGAACAGCGAGGAGAGCTGGAGGGTTTGCTCGGCGTACATTGAGGAGCAATTCAGGCAGTACTTCACAGACGAGAGTGGACTCAATAGACGCAACATCCAAGACAATCGTGTCCACTGCTGTCTCTATTTCATCCCACCATATGGGCACAGGTGAGACAAACAGACGACAAACTTCCTCCCACGAGTGTCAATAAACAATAGAAGACACGCATAGTCTTTATAGAAAACGCCCCGGAAGGGAAACACATTTCTTTAAGCAAATTAGCACTAAGGGGGCTTTCATTGCGACCGAAAATGCATTCAATCAGACATTTAAATGGCCAGAAGTTTAATATAGTTTTTAAGGTACATATTTTATCAATTCAATTGAAAATCTATAACGACTTTATTGTGACTCCAAAATGAAGTCTATAAAAGGCTTTGAAAATGACTGAATAAGTTTCAAAAAGAGCCTTTATCAATCAATTTTTAATCAATTTAATAGTTGAGGAATAAATTGATTAGGTATGGTTTTTTTAAAATAATTTATCTTTAAACCAGAAGAGCTCAAAAAAAATCTTTTTTTTTTAAATTCAAGTCTGGCTCCAAGAGAGAAATTCTGACCTTAAAATAAATCCTATTTTTTCTAATAAGCAAAGAATTAAAAAAAATCTTAATACGTGTTTCACTAGAAATACCTATCCCCTAGCTTAGATGATAAAAAACTGACCAACTTTCTCTCTGTCTTCTCTGATCTTTCTCTGCAGCTTGAGGCAGATGGATTTGGAGATTCTGCGTCGGCTCCACCGAAAAGTGAACATCGTGCTGGTGATCGGCAAAGCGGACACTCTTACCCAAGTCGAGGTGAAGCGCCTCAAGGAGAGAATCCTAAGCGACTTAGAGGAGAACAATCTGCAACTCTACCAATTTCCCGATTGCGACTCCGACGAAGATGAGGACTTCAAGCAGCA
Organism: Phlebotomus perniciosus; assembly: GCA_918844115.2. Lineage (NCBI taxonomy): Eukaryota > Metazoa > Arthropoda > Insecta > Diptera > Psychodidae > Phlebotomus > Phlebotomus perniciosus. Next base: position 43,991 of record CAKKOB020000317.1, on the reverse strand, counting down.
AGATCGAGAGCTGAAGGCTTGCCTCCCATTCGCCGTGGTGGGCAGCAATACGATCCTCGAGGTGGCTGGACGGAAGATCCGAGGACGCCAGTACCCATGGGGCGTTGTGGATGTGGAAAATCCTCAGCACAGTGACTTCATAAAGTTGCGAACGATGCTCATCTCGACGCACATGCAGGACCTCAAGGACACCACGCAGGATGTCCACTATGAGAACTTCCGGGCGCAATGCATCTCCCAGATCAGTCAGCATGCGCTGCGAGAGCGCGGGAAATTGAAGAGGGACTCCGTGGCGTCCGCCAATGAGGCCAGCATCACCGAGACGGATCGATTGCTACTGCAGAAGGACGAGGAGATCCGCCGGATGCAGGACATGCTGACGCAAATGCAGGAGAAACTCAAGGCGACCAATCTCAAGAACGAAAGTGTGATCGATGTGTGAATCACACGGAGAGCCCCGACATTAATCATCCTAAAATCCCTAATATATTTATCTCCTCCCAAAGTCACTAATATTTATCGCGCAAATTAGATGATAATACAATCTTTGGCATCATATTAAAAAAAAGAAACATTAAAAATGTAAAACTTAAATCGCAGAAATTTTAGCCACAATATTCGTCATTAACAGACCCAAGGATAGGCGATTTTTCTACAAAGATCAAACAAAACAAACTTATTACCCAGAAATTACCATTTTTCGTGTGATTTTTTCTTAGAATTTTTCTTTTGAAGCCCAGGGATGCATTTAATCCACATTAATTACCTCTTTTTCAGCATTGAACCAGCGAAAGCACATCATTTGATCATTTTAGAAACTTTACAAGAATAACTTGTAGTGATTGTTAATGTTAGAACAATTCTGATTTTATTGATATTTTAGAAGAGAGAGAATAAACTGTCGAAAATGCATATTTTTTAGTTTTCTTAGTGATTGTATTACTTGGGAAAACACTTTTCTAACGATTTCTAGCAGAAACTGTTAAAATTTGAATTAGATCTTAGAAATTCTAGCAGATCCGCTCGACGGAAGTGGCCGCCATATTGAATTTCCAGTGGAAGTCGTTGGAAAGTTTCCACGGCGAAAAGAAATAAACAAACCCTCTTCACTGTTTTTTCTCTCAACTAACTCAATTTTTCTTGAATTTTCAACCATTTACCCTTACATTGTGAATAATTTACCTCTCATTGAAGATTTTCAAAGTGAGAAAACACCTAAAAATCGTCAATAAACTCCGGTAAAAGAAAACTAACCTTACTTTCACAAGCACACGAATAATGACAGAAGTTGTGCTCCAAATGGGGCCCCTGGAGGGCGTCTCCTACCCCATCCAGGTGCAATACTGCGGCAACTGCTCAATGCCCATCGAGGTGAGTCTTTGAAGAGCTGAAAAAGATCCTTCCTGACCCACTTTTTGTCCATTCAGTACTGCGAATACTACCCGGAGTATGAGAAATGTAAATTGTGGCTGGAGAAGAATCTGCCCAGTGAATTTGAGAAGGTGAAGATTGAGGACACAGCCGAAGCTGCCTCCACCAATGCCACAGATGATGACAAGAAGCGACAGAAGCGCGGCGGGAAGGGAATGATGAAGACAAAGAAGAAGGATGACGCCCCCAAGAAGATCTGCGTCTTCCGGGCGCCACGAGGGAAGAAGAAGTCAGTGACTGTTGTCACAGGACTCAGCACTTTTGGGCTGGATCTCAAGGTGGCGGCCAAGTTTTTCGGTACGAAATTCGCTTGTGGCTCCTCCGTGACCGGAGACGATGAGATTGTGATTCAGGGAGATGTCAAGGATGATCTCTTTGACATCATCCCGGAAAAGTGGCCAGAGATCGATGAGGATTACATTGAGGATCTCGGGGATCAGAAACGCTAATCATTTTGTGAAATAAAATTATTATCAATAAAAATCTAACCTTTGGGTCACGTTAGGAGAGTTTTCTCAACGATTCTAAGCAATTCCGTCACTTGCTCTTCCGATAGACGCTCCTCACTGTCCTCCACGAGGAGTTGAATGTGGAGGGGACTGGTGGGTGGATCATTGGCCATCATGAAGCATTCTGAGTTGGTCAGATTGAATTTCTTAACGGATTCCCGGAATTCCACGATCTTCTCCTTGGACTGGAATTTACAGGGAGTCTCCTCGAGATACTGCAGAGTCTGCAATGAGAAAGGATTTTAGAGTTCCCGGGGGACTCTTAGGGCGATTTAGGGGTTTACTTCATAGCAGATTGTGGCCAGATTCCTCAATCCGAATTTCTTCTTTGTGTCCTTTGTTTTCAAGCCCATCATGCTCTGATAAGTCTCGAAATTTGTCAGCGGGGAATAAAGATGATTCCGTCTGTAAGATTGAAACACGTTAGGAGGATATTGGTGGATAAATCAAGAAAATAACTCACATTTCCATGGCTAAAGTGGCTAAACAATATCCGGGCTGTTTTCTCGGACGCAGCTGAACAAAACTCACCACTTTGTTTACTTCGCCTTATGAATGAAAATTTTACACATCAAATTTACACACTTTCGTTTCAATGAATTCTTTTAAATTATATATTATACAGTCCGTAAAGTCTAGAATATTCATTTTTGGAAAGATTTTCACTATAATTTTATGTGATTTTAGGCAATAAAACTTTTTTTACATCGCCACGTAATAAAAGAATTTCACCACCTTTTTGCCACAATTCGCCGCGCGAGGCGTTGACAGCGACAGTGGTGAGTAAAAGCAAAAATAAATGGCTTCGCATGAAACAAGAGTGAATCATTTTCATTGATTTTTCCTCCTGAACTGCTCTTAAAAGTGTTTCTGTCGTACCTGAACTGTGTGAGGAGTGCATTGGGCAGCGCGCAGCTGGTGATAAACTGGTGAAAACGCAGTGCACAGTGTTGCGAACGGCCAAACAATGGACAGTCCCACGGAGAGTGAGAATCAGAGCCTCCAGTACTGGAAGGACAAGGCCACGTACTGGAAGCACGAGCTGGATGAGTTTACAGAGAGTAGTCATCAGTTGGAGCAGGAGCTCGAGTACTCGCTGAAGGTCAAGGAGGAACAAATCCGGGAGTTGCGACTGAAGTTGAATAAACAGCAACAGGACAACGAAATACTTCGTTTGAAGATGATTAAGTGCGAGAATGAGATCACACAGTATGAGGGGCGCTATCAGGCGGAGCGGAAGGAGAAGGAGGAGTTGAGGAAGCACATGCGAGAGTTAGAGCAGAAGAATGACGATCTAGAGCGCGGCTATAGGATTGTCACAGAGACAATGGCGGATTTTGAGCGTTCGCTCAATCGGGAGTATGAGAGGAATGTTATGCTGGAGGTGGAGAAGGAGATGGTGGAGGAGAGCGCCCAGGAGAGGAATCAACGACTCATGGATGAGAACAGAGGTAATCCTATCCGGAAGGCTTTCATTTCTTCCTTGAATTGCGTCTCTAAATGTGATTATTTTAACTTTTTTTTAGATCTCAAACAGGAGCTCAAGGTGTTCCAGAGGCATCCAAATAACAATGCCCAGGCAGAAGGGAGTGTCTCAAGTGACATCCAGACAATGCCACGCACCAGAACGGCTGACATTGTGGCCGTGGCGCCCCCGGATTCACAATCGCGCCGAGATAATTCCATAAAACGTAAGATATCTTTTGCTTATGCAACCGTCAAGCGATCCTTTCGCCCTGCATGCATTTTTCCACCGACCAAATCCTAACAGTCTTCCTCCAGACAGGCCATTAAAGTGCCATTAAGGTGACCCCCAGTCAGGTCACTAGTATTAAGCACAATTTTACCTCTGATTTACCAATAAAAACTGCACAACGATTAGGTTCTTTTTGACCCTATTTTTTGCCTACTTTTTCTTTCTTTCTTTTCTTCTTTGTGTTGTCTTGAGATGTTGGAAATTCTTGTGTCTTCCACAGAGACATCGACGGTGGCGTCAACGGAGCGCCTGAAAAATGGAAATGCATCGCCGAGTAGCACCAGGAATGCGGCTCTGGCGATTGTAGCGGATCTCCTGCGTCGAGTCAATGTAAGGGGGTTTCTCTCTTTTTTTTTTGAACAGTCTGTCTCTGTGGATTTCCTGTGGTGTCGGATTTTGAACTGTCGGGGTAGATTTTATGGTCAGAGTCACCATTTATTGCACTTAAAAGGGCTCCGATGCGTCACTTATCAGCTGATATTCTCAATATTCAATTCAGAAATTGGAAAAAAAAGGTTTTGGGACTTCGAAAAAAAATAGTCGAAGCTGGATTCGATCTCGCGATATTCGCAAAGATTGAAAAGTCCAACCCCGAGGTGTACTAAATCAATTTAGAAAACGATTTTCTTGGTCAAATCGGTCAAAGGATACAAAATTTACTGATTATGCTTTTTTGGTGAAGTGAAAAAAAAAATTGAACGAGCCTAGCCTCGATATTGCGATACTAGCATTCAAAAAAACGAATTTTTCTTTACTTTTCAAAATATTATTTTGTTATTTTTCTATAAATTGTTTACTTCAAAGTTTTTATTTCATTTGAAAAGTTATAATTCTTTATTTCTTGATTAATATGTTAATTAAAATGTTAGCTCTTCAACGCAAACTGATAGTCGCAATATCAAATCTAGGATCGGACATATTTTTTTCATGTTTTTTTTTATACCTAAAAAACTTTTTTCACCGAGAAAAACTAATACCAGAGAAGCTAGACACACAGCTTTATTTCGGCGAGTTTGCATGTGCATTTGTAAAGAGCAGGGAGTATTATATTGCAGTTGGGGCTCGAGAGCAAATTGCTGTGCTCAACATGCAAGAGATTTCGGTGTTCGTGTGTCGTTGATCCATCAAATCCAATTCCTCAGCACAATTCTTCTCCTCCCATTGAGAATGCATCAGATGAGACGAGATCGAGCAATTGGTTTCTGGATAGAATCCAACAGACGACAAGTCGCCTCAATAAGGTTTGCCCCCCACCGTCACAAACTCACGCAACTAACCCACAACATCAGCTTCCCGGAATGCCCTCATTTGTGGGATCTAACGACACTCGAGATCTTTTTCCCGTCTTTTCTGTCTCTAATGGTTAACTTTCGACAGAAATCTAATTTACATTTTGCGCTAACTTTTCGCTCATTTTACTCGGATATTTTTTTTTTGGAAAAAAGATTGACTAAAGGTTTTCTTTTCGCTCCTTTTTCACTGTCTCTTGCAGACAATCGATGCTACGCTTAAGGAGCTGAAGCAACAACCGAGGAGCACCGATGGAAGTCATCAGGTCACGAAAACGGCATCATGTGATAACAATATTCATATAAAGTGAGGCATCTCCTTGGTGGCGATGCATCAACTCCACAGTATAACATGAATTTCAAATGAGAATAATCCAGAGAGAGCCCATATTTATTTATTCTAATTTTTTTTTAAATAAATCACTCACTCCCAGAAATTAGAAATCTTTGTGTAGTACAAAAAAAAACAGAGAGAAAATAAGGTATTCGCAAATAAATGTTTAGTGAAATTGCTGAATTGTAACTAAATATTCAGAATCCCCAGAGAATTTACTGTTTGGTTGGTTTAAATGGGAAAATGGGGGAGAAAAGGGTCAGTGTCTGAGATAAAAAAAATACGGTAAGTTTCATCTATTTATACAGAATTTCCCAAAAATCTGCTTTTCGAAGAAAAAAAATAGATACGGGTTTGTGTCTTGGCTAAGAAATCTAAAATCTTGGCTAAGAACTTTTAAGAGATTTGAAATTTTTTTTTATTTTAATGGTTTTCCGATAATTTGATCAAAAAGCTTTCCGGAAATTTGATTCATTTATATAAAAATTCTATCTAGGTACGCATTTGCAATATTTTTCCATATGGCCCTATTATTTTTTCTTCGTAAATTTCTAAAATTAAAGGAAATTGAGAAATTCCGATAAAAGAGTAAAGATTTCAAAATTATTTATTACTTTATATTTACGACATTTACGCCTCTAATGTAAAATAATCTCTTTGGTTTTTCTACGCGTATTAAATTATACAATTCTCACCTTTTGGGTGTTTTGGGTGATTATTTTGCAAGCAATTTTTTCGCACTTGCGATAGATCAAGAAAATGTAATCGCGATTCTGCTGCTACGTCACAGAGTACTTCCTTCTTTTCCTTTCGGTTTTCTATCATTTGATTTGTTATCTCGCACCCAAATGACGACGTGGGTGATTCTGTGTGCCGTCCTCCTGGTCGCTTCCGCTGGCGCAGACAGCGATCCTGCGGAGGGGAATCGCACGAGAGTTGAGAAGATAACCGGGAGTGCCGGAAGTGGTGGTCAGGTGGTGTACACGGAGGGCGGGAGTTTCCCGGAGAAGCTTCCGGAAAAGGAGCAAAAGAGCGTGAAGAAGGAGCTTGGAGACTTGCCAAAACCCGTAAATGCCACAGTTTCACTTCCTCCTGTGAGCTTGGGGAATAAGACAGAGGAGCTCAGGAATGCTACACTGCCGGTGAATGCCACAACTGCAGCCCCTAAGGTGGTTAATACGACAGCCAGCACCACCACAGTTAAGATGACATCCACCAGCACCACAACAACGACTCCCAAGCCCAAGAAACCCAGCCTGACGATCAGCGTGGAGGATGATCCGAGTCTGCTGGAGGTGCCGGCCAAGGCGCAGCATCCACAGACTGGAGGAAGACTGGATGTGGAGGAGCCTGTGGCTCAGTTGTCGCAGGAGAATATCCTGGAGATGCCCGTGAATCACCGGGACTACATTGTTCCCATTGTGGTGCTGATCTTTGCCATTCCCATGATCCTGGGACTCGCCACTGTTGTCATCCGACGCTTCAGGGACTACTGGCTCACGCGCCACTACCGCCGGATGGACTACCTCGTGGATGGGATGTACAATGAGTGATTTCCGGTTCGCTCTAGAATGAATGGAGGAGACTAACCGCCCAAGCAATAATCCAATTAATGCTTAATCGTTTTATACTATGTAAATAAATGTACATTTTAATGATAAGATGGGATGAATTAATAAATTTTCCATCGGCTGGGAATTCCATCCATAATGATAATTTCACGCGCTGATAAGTTCTGTTTGGGATATTAACATCTAGATGGCGCTGATCAAACACCGAATTTTTCCGGATTTTCTTCTATGGTTCTTACGGTTCTTATTAAAAAAAATATATATATTTTGGTGAGTAGAAAGAAACTGATCATTCTCATCCTCTCTGCAAAATTTACCTGTTTATTAGGTAAACATTAATTTTCTTACATTATTTTACTCTGCATAAGTATACAAAAACATTAAATTACTCCCGTAATTGCCATGTAACGCCCTCTGCTTGCATGCCAGCATTTTTTAGCATTTCCCTCCGCCGCCGCCTAAAGCGCCGCCAAATGACATCGAGGATTTCAAAATCAAATCAACATGGCGGATGTTTTTTGAATATTCGTATTTCTTGTGAAATTTTCCACTTTTTCATCCCCGCTAGTGCATGAGAACCCGAGAAAAACCGTATCATCGCAATCTCTAGCATCTGAAGTGTATTCTGAGAGTGATAAAGTGGTGAGAGAGGACATAAGAGAGCAGGAAATTGCAATTGAGAAAACATGTAAGTGAAGCGATAATTTTCGTTTACGGCCAGAGAATGAAATGTCAGAGGGAGAAAAAAGGAAAATATGACTAAAAATTGGGGAAAGTGTGTCCAACAGGGTGTCTTCGGGGACTGGGGATGGGTTTTCGAGGGATTGGAGGGAATTATATAAAGGGATTTTCCAGGAATCTGAGGTGGAATAACTAGGAACTGTGATGCTGGGATTTTCCCATATTTCAAGGATTTTCCCCTCCTGGGCCCCCGGGGGATACTAAATCGCCCAAATATACCACCCAAGCAGTTCCCTGACAACATTTTCTTACTTTTCTTTGTGATTTTCCAAACTGAAAAACACAACATAACCTCACATTGATTTGAATTCAAATATTTGAAGTGCGGCTCCGGAAACTCCATCAGCCGACCAGAAGATGCCCCGGGAGAGCCTGAAGGCGCGCCAGGAGGTGCAAGACGACGAAATGGAGGTGGATAATGACGATGAGCCGCCAGCTTTTGGACCCGCCGCCCTCGGACTCCACCGAGTGGGCACGAAGTTGCCCCCCAAGCCGGCCCCAACGCAGCCCATCCAGGTGTTGAATGCTCGCGGGATGCCAGCGCGCATTCGCAAGAAGAATCGCCTGTTCTACGATGACAACATCATCAATGATAAGCCCCCGCCGAAGCAGTCCCCACGGAAGCTGGGCAAGCGATCCCCCATGAAGGTGATCCAGTCACCGAGTCGGATTATGAAACGTGGGCGGATGAAGTTGAAATTTGCCGGGAAGCAGAGTCCCTCGTCCCCGGGGAAGGCCTTCAATCGTATCCGGAGCTCCCTGGGACGCCCCATGGCGCCATCTCCGCCGCTGGACAAGAAAATGGGCCAACGAGTTGGGCTTCGTCTGAGGAACCTCCTGAAACTCCCCAAGGCTCACAAATTCGTCAGCTACGAGTGGTTCTACAGCACCATCGATCGCCCTCTGTTCGACGGTCCCAATGACTTTGAGATCTGCTTGAAGGAGGCCTTCCCGCAACTCGTGACCCGCACGATGTCACGCGTGGAGTGGACACGCATCCGACGCATGATGGGGAAGCCTCGTCGCTGCTCCCAAGCCTTCTTCGACGAGGAGCGTCGTGAGTTGGAGCGCAAGAGACAGAAGCTGAGACTCTTGCAGACCCGCAAGATGGGAGACGTGTCGTTCGTGAAGGATCTGCCCAGCGTGGTGCCACTGACGCTAGCCGTGGGCATGAGTGTCACGGCAAGGCTGAGACAGCCGCAAGATGGATTGTTTACGGGAGTCGTGGCGGCTGTGGATTCACACAACCACACGTACAGGGTGACGTTCGAGCGGCAAGGACTCGGGACGCACACCATTCCGGACTTTGAGCTGATTTCCAACGGGAATCAGGTAAGATTTTTGAGCAAATTGCGCAAAAGAAAGATTTTTTCGTGAGTTTAGCTGAGACACATTTTGGGAACAGTAAAAAATGGGGGTTTTGGAAGATTCGATAATTTTGATTTGAGTCTATTCCGAGGATTCCGAGGGATTTTCTTAAGAAATTACACGTTTAAGTCACATTGAAGTGCGTCTCGGCTAAATTTTTAACTTTTAGAAACACTTTTTTCAATTGTCACTTGAGAAAAACAGTAAGATTTTAAAATATCATACAAAATGATCAGTCTTTAACGTCTTTAAATTCTGTCTTATTAGAAGCTTCTCATTTAACTTAGCCAAGACACATTTTAGAAACAAAATCACTTTGCACTGATTTTATTTCCCTAATATTCCATCCAGGACACCGTTCCGCTGAGCAGTTTGACGAAGAACTTCCGTCAGAAGGCAAATTTGGCCAAGAATTTTGTCGCGTCGCCCCTGAATTGTCTGACAACGCTCGGGAAGCACGATCCGATGCTGAGTGTGGATGTTTTCAGTCACTTGAAGAAGCCCCAGAGCCTCAAGTATCCGACGGATCAGCAAGTGGGTGGATATCCGGTGAAACTGTTGGAGTTGATGGTTCGCACGAAGAAGTTGTTGGCAGCGAAACAGGCGAAGCTCAATCGATTGCAGAGTTTGAATTCCGAAGTGGCCATTCACAAGAGCTACGATGAACCGATCACGGAGGAGACCCAGAAGATCTATGCGAATCTTGTGGTGTCACTGGAGAAGATTAATCGCAATGTTCAGGCGAATCTCAATGAGATTCAGAAGTTTACACCGCAAATCTCCAAACAGCCGCAAATCTTGTCAATGTTGACGCCGAGTTATTTGCGCGAGAAGTGCCGAGAGATGGGAAATCAGACGGTGTCGAATAACAATCATGGTGGGATGGTGAGAGATCCTGAAGTGGTGAGACTCATCAGTGATATGGCCACCATCATGTGGGTAGCATCCAGTCTCTCCAACACGGAACAGTACACGAATGTGCTGAGAGTCCTGGAAGGATGTCTCGAGGAGACGAAGAATCGTCTGAGTCCAGAGAATGTGGATATTTTCCACAAGTGCGTTATGGTTCACATTCATCAGATCAAGATGGGGCTTGGGCAACTTGTTGGGACATCAACCAGCACTTCGGCAACTCCTGCCACGACGGTGTCGTCCACCAATCGATTGGCGAAACTCGTGAAAATGGAGCGTGAAGACGGCGGCGCGAGTTCATCGAGACAGCCTAAGCAGGAAACCGTGAAGGTTTTCATTGAGGGAAAGTGAAGGAGGAGAAGGAAATAGGAAGGAGGAAAACACTTAAGAATTATAAATTACATTTAGTGTTTAGTTTTGAAAGAGAGAAAATTTAACAGTTTCATTTAAAGAGAAGAAGAAGAAAATCTTAGAATTACGACAGGATTTTGTTTTTGGTTTAGTGGAATGAGAAAAAATTCAAAGATTATTTAAGATTTCGGAACATTTCATTGAAAATTGAAAAATTAAAATGTATTGGAGTTTATAATTATAACATTAAATATGAAATGAATGGATAAATATAATAAAATAAAATGGCGTTTTATTGTAGAAAAAAATTTGAAATCATTAAGGATCAAACTCGCGATCCTCTAAAAAAGCAGCGCGTTGAACATAAAACACAGACATACCTATATTTGGGATTATTTTTCACTTTTATTGCTTTTATTCCGTGAAGGAGCCCCGACTTAGTCGAGTTATACCAAGTGTTATACGCAAAGACGCGCGCAGCGATACGACGATTCGTCGATGTTATAAAATTGCGCGAATGTCATTGACACTCGACACGAGCGCCATCGGTGTCTTTCAAAGGAAGCTTACTCTTACGGGAGCGTCGCTCATTCAATTACCGCACCTATTTTTGTTGATTTTACAGTGATAAGGGTGTTCAGGTGGCAGAAATCAACATGAGTGTCGAAGACGAAGTGCTGAAGATTCAGAAGAAATTAAGTAAAATGATATCACCCGATGGTACAGTGAGTATTTTGCATTTATCAGACAACATTGACATCTCCCATCATTCCCGGCCTCCCGGCTTTTCTATCATTGACCCCACAGAGATTTATCCAGCAATGTGCTCACCTCAAAATATTCTATTATAGTTACTTTTTTCAAAGTATACAGCATTTTTGTGATTATGGGGATAAGGTGTTTAAAAAAAATCCAATTGGGCAACAACAGAAACATAACCTCAAATATTTGTACAATTTCCGGAAAATAATTCTTTTCATTTTTGTTTCAGGGCCAGGAACAAGCATTGGATCTGCTAAAGACTCTTCAGACTCTGAATATAGATTTGGATATCCTGACTAAGACCCGGATAGGGATGACGGTGAATGAGTTGAGGAAGAGCAGCAAGGATGACGAGGTGATCAGTCTGTCCAAGACATTGATAAAGAATTGGAAACGCTTCCTGGCCGTGACTCCACAGGGCAAGGACTCATCCAGCAGTTCATCCAAAAGCACATCCAAATCCACCAGTAATAGCGGAAAGAAGGAGAGCAAGCGCGAGGACAAGGAGAAGGATCGAGGTGGTCGGGTTCAGACGAGTTTCCCTGCCTCCAGTATGAATGATGCTATTCGTCTCAAGTGTCGCGAAATGCTCGCCAACGCTCTCAAGACCGACAATGATCCGGAGGTGAGCTCCACGGCGGACGAATTGGCCGAAGAGCTGGAGGATGCGATCTACAGTGAGTTCAAGAATACAGATATGCGCTACAAGAATCGCATCCGGTCGCGCGTGGCGAACCTCAAGGATCCCAAGAATCCCACATTGCGAACAAATTTCCTTGGCGGAGCGATAACGGCAATTCAATTGGCCAAAATGACACCCGAAGAGATGGCCAGCGATGAGATGAAGAAGCTGAGGGAGCGTTTCGTCAAAGAAGCCATCAATGATGCCCAATTGGCCACGGTTCAAGGCACCAAAACCGATCTCCTCAAGTGCGGCAAATGCAAGAAGCGCAATTGTACCTACAATCAAATTCAGACACGAAGTGCTGATGAACCTATGACCACGTTTGTCCTCTGCAACGAGTGCGGGCATCGTTGGAAGTTCTGCTAAACATCTTCTCTAAAAGAAAAAAACACGTTCATCTTTCTCATGCATTTCCCCTCGCGACGACATCCCCAACCTTTCTCACCTCCTTTTTGAAGCGGCCAAACTTCCATCTGAAGTCTGGAGAAAAGAGGAGAGCATTATACGCTGCTGGTTGTTAATGTGAAATAGAATCACTGGAGAATGATTATTATTGAGACATTTAAAAATAGAGAAAGAAGTCATCACGGAGATTCACGTTCTTTATGATTTTGAGTCTTTAGATGCTAAGAAAAAAAAACTAATAATCGCGGACGGACTTATAACGTCCCACCCCGAAGAAAGCCCAGAAAAACTGATTGAAAATGAATATTCAGTTTTCCGAACAAAATTCCAATTAACCGTCTCTATATAGAAAAATTGTCTATATTGATTTCTTCCTATTATTTCCCTCTTCTTTTTCTCTTTCAATTGATGTGTAATGAGAGTTATGTTTTTTTTGTACCATGTACATGTGAATTAAGAAAAAAAAAAACTACAAATAATAAAGATTTTGGCGCGACCACATTGAGAATACGCGAGCGAGAGACTATTATTTGAAAATGGAACCAAGGACTGTGATGAATATCCCCTCCTCCTCCTGCCGTGAAAGAAAAGTGTCACGAGTAAAAAACAGAGTGAAAAAAGATCAATAATTGCATATTAAATTGTGTAAATATTTCTCCTTGACACACGATTGAGTGATTTCCTCTTCATAGAGTCGCTTTTCCACGCGATAGAGAGCCTCCGCGCTCATTTTCTCTCTTTCTCACTCATTCATCTTCAGATCATCTCACAGATTCATAAATTATTATTACATATAGTGCTATTCCTATTGAAATTGAGAGTCAGTTAGATTTTATTTTAATTATTGTGGGGAGGTGTATTGCCCCCACTCCAAACAAATACCCGCAATGGTCAAAAGAAAAATCTCCCACCACCACCTCATCTTAAACGCTGATATAGACTATAGAGATTAAGGCAAACCCCTATCAATATGTGATTGGATTTGTACTATCACATAATCTCTCTATCAACATTACGCTATCCACAAATTGACTGAGAAAAACTGTATTATGTATATAATAGTGGGTGTAAAGTTTAGACTTGGCGGAGTGCCCAAATGCATTAAACAGAGACAAGATTGTCCACCTGAGAGCCAATGGAAAAGTCTTTCAAGTATTTTTTTATCCAATTGGTCACCATATTATTTCATATTATTGGTGAGATTATGCGACAAATGAAAAATAACTTCTCCACTGAAGTATAACAATTATAACTTATATATACTCAGTGGAAACACTACAACAGTAGAGTCCGTTGAGTGGCTTGATTTTTTCCCATTTGCTGAGTTGTTTGCAGGATATACAAAAAACATGTTTTTTTTTATAGGGGATAGGGGGGTTTTTCGAAAAATAAAGGGCCTAGCCTGATTCTTGGGTCGACTTTAACGCGTCCCCGAAGTCTCTATCTGCAACCGTTTAGTAGACGAATAAACGGACAAACGGCTCTATCACGATTGTAGTATTGCCCTTACGTGGGGCAATAAAAAACTGTATTTTAAAAATGCATTTAGCTCGACCAGTTAGTTACATGGCAAAGTAAAAAAAAAACGAGGAGGAGAGAGGGAAGAGAGTCCACCAGTTAAATTGAAATAAAGTCTGTTTGTTTGATTTTCTCGTTGTCTCAAAAAGCCTCAGCCACATCGCCTTAACATTTACTATCCGTTGAGACTTCGATCAGAGAGGATCAATCTACAACAGGTGAGTACAATAACCAGCCAATTGATTGCATAACTGAATGATATTATAAAAACCGAGAGTCCCAATTACCGAGTGAGAGATTAAGAGTGAAAACTTAAGGAGGATATTGTGTTTAAAATGCAAATTTTGTGTCCCTGAACGTGACTTTTCACCTTCCAACGGAAATTGCGGGAGAATATTACATATTGTGTGAAAAAATGTAAATAAAAAAAATTACCCGTGAATTTAATTACCACCTTTGAAATTATTGCTAATTTCTTATCTCATCCATTAAGAGAGAGTGAAAGCTGGTCAGTATTTTTTATTAATTATATTTTTGGAAGAATATTGGCAAGTTTGCCCAAAATAAGAAGATAAAGAAGCGGATTTCAATTGAACCTTGTATTTGCGAGAAGAGTTGCAAATCAATTGCGAGACAATTGAGCTGAATCATCCTGGGAATATTACATAAAAATTGATCACGGCAATTGTGGTCAAGTTCAAAAAACGAGTTCCAGAAGAGCAAAAAATCTTCATTTTCTCACCAGGTGCTTGATTTGTTATCCCGCAAAAAGCGCGCGTTCTTATTGATAGAACATTAGGATTGGGATTTTCTATCGAGAAATTTGTAACGTATAATGTAGAATTTGGGCCTCTGAGTTGGATTGGAAGCCCACCAATAGATCTCACATTGATCTTCTCTCGTGACCACTGGAACTCGCAAAACGAGTTTTGTGCGGGAAAAGTCCATGAATTGCACAATAAGAGATTGAGAGTGATATTTGCATAAGTTTTTTTTTACAAAGCGAGCCCAGAGAGACAATAATTCTTGTAATAATCTCCATCACTCACCAACCAACCATCTCTTTTGCGCGTAGGATGGCTTTTCGTTACATCATCTTCTTCATGGCCATCGCCCTGCCCGCCACCTGGGCCAACTCAGCTGGTGCTCCGGACGTGGCCTGTGATGATCTCGTGCCGCAGCATCACGTTGATCCCCAATCCACACCGGCTCCCTATAGCTACGTGCTGCCCCAGAAGAAAACCGTGTCACCCGGAGAGTCCTTCCAGGTCACCGTGCGCGGCAATAGCAAGGAGGACACCATCAAGGGCTTCCTGGTGCAAGCACGCACATCTGATAATGGCCAATCAGTTGGTACCTTCGCCCCACTTCCCGGTCAACTCGCTCAGCCTCTCAATTGCGGCAAAGGCTCAGCTGTGAGTAATCTCTCTCTCTCTAATAAATCATTCCCGCGCGCGGACAAGCAAGGACAGGACAGACACGCAAAATGCTAATCAACTTCAATTTTTTTAGAATGCACTCACCCACCAGAAGATCGAGAAGAATGTGGAGCAAGTGACATTCAAATACACTGTTCCCAGGGATGCCCAGAAAGGACAAAAGTTCCACTTCCTGTCCACAGTAGCGCTCAATGGGGGTGTCTTCTGGGTGCGTGTTCCCTCGCAGACCCTCACTGTGGCCTAGGATCAACTCTATTAAATCCACCCACATTTTTGTTACCAAGCACAAAAGAATTTTAGCGAAACAATAAAAGTAGTGTCTTTTTTTATGCTCAAACAATTTTATCAAAAAATACTGCGTTTCAGTTTGAAAAACGTGTTTTTTCAAATTCAAAGTTTTCCGGATTGTTTAAACGAATTAGTACACGCTCCCACCACATGGAGCGTTGCATTTGTTGCATAATTCCGGAGTTCTGGAAAACAAAACCAAAACAAACCTGTGCGTAACTTTAGAAATGTTGAATATTATGCTGAGAAACATATTTAAAAAGTCTCCTAGTATTAACAAATGTGTCGGGACTGTATTAACGCAAAGATCCTATGGTAAGTGTTATTGAACAAAGAAATTAAAAAGAAATAATAATCATTTTCGGTGACTCTTCCAGCCACTGTCAAGAGATTCTACAGGAACACCAATATTTCCTCCAGCGACGGGAAGTATGAGATCACGTTGGATCAGAGGAAGCTAAAGACACCCAGTGGAAAGGTCTTTCAAGTGGACAGTGAGCCCTTGGCCATAGCTGTGGCTGCCGAGTGGGATGCCCAGCGGGAGACAATTGATCGCTCCAATATGCATCTCACATCCCTCTGCAACACTGCCCTGGATAATCCCAACCGACTATCAAAGCTGGATCTCGTGAATTACATCGTCAACTACCTGCCAACAGACACAGTGCTCTTCCAATCTGGCGAAGAAGACGATCTGGCGGTGACTCAGGCCAAGGAGTGGGATCCACTGATTAGCTGGTTTAATGAGCGATTCGAGGGTGACTTAGCGAAGAGCCGAGACCTGAACACACCTCAAGTGTCCGCCAGAACAAGGATGAGTGTCAGCAAGTATTTGATGTCGCACAGCGAATGCGCCCTTCACGGAATCACCTTCGCTGTGGACAGCCTGAAGTCTGTGATCCTCGCTTTTGCTACTCTGGATAGATTTCTCACCACCGAGCGAGCTGTCCTGCTCTCTCGGCTTGAGGAGGAGTTCCAGCTGGGCTTCTGGGGCAGAGTTGAGTGGGCCCACGACTCCAATCAGCTGGAACTGCAGGCCAGAGTGGCTGCTGCTGTCCTCTTTGTCTACTTCAACTCATCCGGGAGCGTCGTGAAACAGAAACTCGCAATGTAGACCTTTGAAGTATATTTTCCAAGGAGAAAGTATATAAGTAAGTTTACTCTTTAACTTTTTGAGCTGGTTAAGCCAATCTTCTCGCGATTGGAGAGCCAATTGTTGACGAATTTCTCGTACTCCCGCTGACTTCTGCACAAAATGACCAGAGTTGATGGAATACAGCCGTAATCCTTCAGCTCATTCAAGCGATGTCGGGTGGTTTCGAGGCTGTGACAGAGAATCCGGGGCACCTGAGCGATGTCATGAGGCGAAAAGCCAGCCTCGATGAGCAGAAAGTCCAGGATCTCCTTGACTTTCGTCATTCTAACTCGCAGAACAGCCGGATGCTTAGATGTGATGAACTTCATTGTCTCAAGATCGTATCCCAGTCTCTCGGATAGGTACTCTAGGGTGGTGTCATTGGTGCCTAGGAGGGCGCGATTCTCCACTGCAATCTGGAGGGATTTCTCCAGAATGGGAGCTGGACATCTCACCATCCACGGCATAGGTTTCTCCACTTCTGCCTGCCGGGCGCGATCCAGGCGGAACTCCACGGAGTGCGGGTTGTAGCGGAAGGCCCAGAGATCCTTCAGGATATTCATCGGAGCGACGTTGTATCTCATCATCAGGGACAGGATCTCATGGAGAGTTGAGAAGTTGATGTAGAACATAAATTGGTGAGTTGATAAATACTTGGCCACAATCTTCGGTTCAACCTCCAGACGATCACTCAGATAGTACAGCCGATGCTTCCCTGGAATCCTCATATGTTCAACCTCGTACTTCCTCACCAGTTTTGCAAGACTTAGCGGGGAGATTCGCAGGAGTGGCACAAAATCCTTCAGTTCTCGTGGTTGCATGGCATGCAGAGAGAGGAATTTTCCTCTTAAGATGTTCTGCTGCTGCAACAGGAGCCAAGGATTCTCCATAATACATTCTGGTGAGACTCTCCGGATCAGCAGGTACCGGACGCTATCGATAATTTGACTGTGTTCGATTGTCTTGAGGTGTTTAGACGAATTGATGAATTTCTCAACTTCAGTGTGACCGCATCGCAGAAGCCCTTTCAGTTTCACCAACAAAACATTCCTTCTGCGATAATCCTCGAAAGTCTGATTGAGAATGGGCTCTGAAATATCATCTGAAGCTACCTGAGTTGAGGGAATTGTACACAATTTGCGGTTTTCCAAGCAAAATGTCCTGTACTGTTGCAGAGGGGGCTTCCTGAGGATCCTCAGAACAAGTGGGAACATACTTGTGTTGAAGATTTTTAGTTAATTCTAGAATACCACAATCTGGCCAGGAGAAGGTCACAGAACTCAGCACAATAATTTAAGGTTATGTGTAATGAAAACAAACACGCGTCACTTAACCTCAAGTGGTCTGGTCAGTGATGGATGATTCTGTGAGATTTTTGTGGTCAGCTGCTGCCCATTTGTCCAATTCTACACCAGCATTACAGTTTCTAAAGGCTCACTATGCGTAAGTTAAGAAATTACACGCAATTTTATGTATTCTGAGAAATCAATTCATTTTCCCGGTTCTCACCTCCAGTGAGAAAGCAATTGCATTGGCTGGAGGATCCTCTGACTTTCCGGAAAACTTTCAAAGTGTCTCATCGATGTGCCCCTATTGCTCAAGTTTATGGTCAACTGGTGCCTCGAAATTGAGTCTCAAATCATCTCTGAAGACTAGGAGATGCACCAGAAACTTCATCAGGAAACACTATAGAAACAAGAAGAGTTCGAGGTTGAATGCCAAGCTGAGAAGAATTTCCCGGAGGCTGGCGCTACTTTATTTCAATTCCGTGGTAATTTCTTATCTATAGATTACATTTTTTTGAAGATAGTATTAATATATTTTATCTTCGATAGCAATTAACTTGCAACGTGTGTAAAGGAGTAACGAGAATTCCTCTTGTGAGATCTTCAAAGAAAAAAGGCAAAGCAGATCAAGAAGAAAAACCCCAGAATAGTTCAGCAAAGAGGTTTCCAAATAGTCCACTGGCAAATCCTCCGCCTAAGAAGAAAAAGAAAAAGAAGGATCCATTTGCTGGACTCAACAGGGAAGCAATTCTCGCAGTACAGAAAAGGCCTCCTCAGAAATTGGAAGAATCCATCCAGAGACCTAGCATTGGAAAACTGGCTACTATTCTCAAGAAGAAAGCCTCCATCTCCGGCAGCAAACTTGACTCGATGCTCAAGTGACTTTATTTCTAACTACTTCACAAACTGCAACTCCTGGACATTCTTCTGGACGGACGCGCATCCAGATGACATCAGTTGAGGGGAATTTGCGCTTTGACAATCTGGAAAAGGAAAATGAAATTATAGTGAAGAGCTTCCTAATCCGTCTTGGAACTCAATTTCTTATGCGGATAAAAATAGAATATGGAGGAAACTTACTGGTTTGAAACAGCATCGAACTGAGCCAAGAAAAGGGTATCACACAAAAGTAAGGGAGAGAAAGGAAGAGAGATAAGAGAGTTATACAAACCTCTTGGCACATTCCACGGTAAATTTCATCCGTGTCCCATGGTCCACGTTCGGGCAGTGGAAGGCCACTTCGTCGTAATTCTTGGACACAGTCAGTTAAATCCAAAATAGGCAACGGATCGACATTGGCTTTCGCCACCGCACTCACCAAGTATTCAACATAGTGTGTTCTGGAAATGGAAAGAGAAACACACGAAATTTAGACGAGACAGAGTCCAACAGTCTCTCACCTTGAGCAATTCAACACGATATATTCCATCGAGGATCCCGTGTGGACGCGGTGGCATTCGCTTATTCTCACGCCTCACGATATTCTCGAGATCATCCGCTGTGAGAAGGTCCAGTGTCTCACAACTGTTCTGACGAATCTTCACGCACAGATATTCAATGTAGTGATGACTGCAATGGTTGGACGTTGCGGCTAGAGAGACCTGAAATACCCATCAATGAATGGAGAGGATTTATTTACTCACCGACACAATCCAGCAAATCCCTCGAGGACATCTCCATTGCACACTGTGTCCACCAATCCAGTGGGCGTCTCCTTCTGCAATGGTATCGGACACTTGAGGACAGCTTTCGCTCCTTCCTCTATGCGAAATTTGAGTGCATCCACGGGTTCCGTGTCGTAGGGGATCTTGTTCATCTGCGCGCCCAAAAAGTAGGAAGTCAAGGTAAGATCTTTTTTTATCATTAAATTGTTGAGTCACAGATACCTTGAGGAGTTTCTGCAGATCATGGGGCTCCTTGTCTCTCAGATAGAACAGGCAATTTCGTGGATGGTGGGAGTGGAGACCCAGTTTAGCACAATATAGCGATATACCACATTTGGCTCCCATCATGAATGGCTTTCCGCATCCGTAGCAAAATTCATACTTGCACTGAGTACATGTGAAATGCATGCATCCACCCCTTGCGAGGGCGTAGCGAAATTTACACTTTGGGCAGTCGATTCCGTGTAGCTGAAGATGCTTACTGACACCCTCTACTTGTCTATCTGGATCATTGCATTCCTTCCATTCGGTGAATTTCTCACAAGAAATCCCCTCGTGCTGCTTCTCCCACTGCAAGCGATAAATTATATGATTTAAATTTAAACGTTGTCAGAGCAATATAATACCTTTAAGTTAAACACTTTGATGAATAATCAATATACTTACTGGCTTCCTGCACGTGGCACACGTGACAGAGCCACAGTCGGGGCATATAAGTCTCTTCTGACGAGGTCGAGCAAAGAATCCTGATGAACACTGGACGCACCACTTGAAGTTTGGGTCTTGCATAAGTGTTCGATCGCGTAATTTTCGCTGAAATAACTCATGGACATCCTCAGTGAGGATACTCTTCAGCATAATGTCGAGATTTGAGAAGTACTCTAGGATATCATCTTCAGGGGTGTCGACTCCATGTAGTTCGGGCATCTTGCAGAAAGGGCACACGCAGTCCATGATTAGGCGATCGGTGATCTGAATGGTGAAGTAATTTCTGGCACATTCGTGACAACATCGATGGGTGCACTTGAGCATGGAGATCATCTGATTGAGAGCATACTTTCCGGTGCAGAGTTCGCACTCCTGCTGAAGGAGGGCAATAGCGTGCTCAAGATCACTACATTCGGCTGCCGCCCAAAGGGCTGTTTCTCTTGTGAACTTCATGTTCATCAGAGATGCGGCTAATTGACCAACCGCCAATGTATTAACATGTCCATCATCCAGGAGTTTCTGTGCTCTCTCCTCAATTGACTGACCGTCATCCTCTTCATCTCCGGGCAGGGATATGAACTTTTTAATCACTCTCACCTCTGCTTTGTTCTTTGGAATCTCATCCTCCTCTTCGCTGGATTGGTAGTCATCGCTGAAGCATGTCTCATGATACTTCTTCTTCGGAATCTTCTGAGTTACTCGCGTAATTGGCTTAGAAATAGTTTTCTCTGGAGATTTCTTTGTTAGTGCTGGTGTCATGAGTTTTGTGATTTTGCTGGTTAAAGCTCCAATCCCGGATTTTGGAACGGGCTTCGGTGGCACAAGTTTTGATGGTTTTGTGGATTTTGTCTCTAATTTTGGTTTTGGATCAACCTTCTGGAACAGTTCTGCTTGAATGGCTTTGATACTGTTTGAACGGTGAACTCTAGGGCCAGGTATTGACTTCTTTCTCACAGGAATTTTACGTGAATCTTTTGGAGGGGATTCCTTTGACGGTGAAACTTTTGGGGATTCCTTTTTTTCATGCTCTTCATCATTTTTAGCTTGAACTTGTTCTGGTTTATCATCCTTGACGGAAGTTTCTTGAGGCATATCATGTGTTGTTAGTTCTTTCTTTTCTCCTGTTGACTCACTTAAAGCTGTTTCTTCTGTAGATATTCCCAAAGAGACTTCTTTTGGTGATTTAACAGCATCTACAGCGTTGCTGATCTGAAAATCTTCAGTGACCCTCACTGCGTCCTCTTCAACTAATACTTCGCTCGATAAACTTTCTTCGATTTTTATCTCGTTTTCTTTAAGGTTGGGTCCTTCAAATTCTTTCTCGTGAATTTCAACCATATTATCTTGCATATCCGCCTGTGGTTCAATTATCTGAACTGCTGCTTGTTCAGAAATACTTTCCGATTCCTCCATGGAATTCTCGTCCACTGCTATAGAATCATCTTCTGAAATACTTTTTATTCCTTCACTTTGAGAGTTAGTTGTTTCCTCGGTAATTTGATCTTCTGTATTTACAGAAGTTTCTTCTTCTAAGTCTTCAGAAGAAATAGGTTGAGATTCGATTGAGGTTTCTGCCTGATCTTTTTCTTCATTTTTGTGCTCCTCAGACACTTCCTTGCTGAATTTTTCAGATTCCTCATTACTTTTGAGCACTTGCAGATCATTTCCTGGTTGATTAAATTGCGTTTCGGATTCGGGATGATTCTCTGCAACTTGGTCATCTGTATTTGAAGAAATATCTTCCTTCACATCTTCAGAAGAAAGTGGATTATATTCCATTGAAGTTTCTACAAGATCTTTTTCTTCAATTTTGGGATCTTCAAACACTTGCCCTTCTGGTTGGTTTAATTGTATTTCAAGTGTCTGAATAATATTTTCCGATTCCTCAATCAAATTTTCATTAGGTGTGAACGAACTTTGTTCAGTTTGTACAGTCAGAGCTTCATGGTGATCCTGTATATTCTCTTCTGGTACAATTTCACTTCCAATAATTTCCACTTTGATAATTGTCTCTGGTTCTTTAATGCCAAGCTCTTCTTCTAGAGATTCTCTAGCCTCTACGTAACTATCACTCTCTGGGCTTAAACTCTCTTTAACCAGTTGCTGGAGAATCACTTGAGCAGCTTCTTTTGACTGTGGCGGTATTTCAGTAGGGAGATCCTCAATTGTTTCCTCCCACTCTTCATTATCACTTTCTGAAATTTCTTCAGAGATTTCCTCAGAGATTTCTTCAGAGATTTCTTCTAGATCTTCCATATTATCTGATTCCTCCTCTTCTGTCCATTCATAAGAGTCTGCATAGTCCTCCTCTGAGCTGTATTCTGTATTGTCCATCGATGCAATGTCTGATGTTATTTCCTCCTTCATTTGTTTTATCAGTTTTTGTGTATTCTCCACGAGTTCTGATAAATTGTGACTTGTCTTGGAAGACGTTGGAGCAATTTCCGGGGAAGACTCTTTTGGCAAATCAGTTGTTGGTGTGATTTGTAAAGTAGTCGTGAAGATTTTTGTAGAACTCATATGATTTTCCTCAAGTTTTTCTTCCTCTCTACCGGAAGATGATGCATCTGGGAAGTTTTCTTCTGGTGATTGGCTCTTAAGAACTATGTTTCTTGTACTAATCTTGATGGGAGTTGGGGGTTTTTCTTCATGATCACTTGAATCATTTATGTAAATTGCATTTCTCTTCTGTGATTGATCACTTTTTTGTCCCTTTCGTCTCTTTATCTTCTGTTTGGCTGGAGAAGAAGTTCGGCTCTCTTTTGCAGTATTTTCTTCAGCATCTTGTAAGGGCTCTTGTTCGTGTTTCTCATTTGATGTTTCTTCTTTAGCATCTTCTCCAGTTGAATCGACTTTAACTTCTTCTGGTGATATCCTTAGCTCTTCCAGCTCACTGTTGGTGGTTATTATTTCGTCTTGTATTGAATGTTTTCTCTCTTCAGTGACTGGAATAAGTACAATCTCGTCATTAATTGTTGGTATTTCAAGTAATTGATCCTCTGGAGATGGTGGTGGTTCTTCTTGTGTATTAGAATCTTCTTGGAGTTCTCTTTCAATTTGATCCACCAGATTCGGTACAATCTCTTGAATGTGTTGAGAAACAAAAAGTTTAACATCACTACCGACATCCTTAATATTATCGAGGTTGGGCTTTGTGGCAACTGATGGAAGGGGACTCTTTAGATTTAGCATTCTCTCTTGATGACTTGATGCTGAAAAGTCCGATGCCACAGATTGGGGGCGAGAGACTTTTGTGAGAATATTTCCCAAGAGATTTTCAATATTCTTCAGCATATTTTCATTCTGTTTCGCCTGATTTTGCTCCATATTCCCAATTATGATCTCAATATCACGCAAGACATTGGATTTTTTGGTCAAATCCTCCATTTGCTCCACATCAGTTTCTCGATTGTCCGATGAGTTGATGGATAAACTTGAAATGGAATTGTCTGTTCTAACTGGTGATTTCTGCTTCTCACTTACTACCATTTCTCGCTCTTCGTACAGATCAAGGTAATCCTGAATTGTTAGATCGCTTAGATCGTTTTTGTGTACCACTTCCGGTAGAATAGTATTGCCACTTTCATTTTCCGCCCCCGCCGGAGGTCCCCAGATCCTCATGAGAAAAGGCTTCAACTGACTCTTGCCCAGTTCCACCAGTGCTAATTCAGTGTTCCCGTGATGGGCCGTGAGGGCAGTTACGATATCCTCACGTGGATAATTTCCTCGATTTGATATCTCATTGTATTTTCGCTGACGTTGCTCAATACATTCTGTTACGGCATGCCAGACATTTCCTCTGTGGATCCTTAGAGCTTCTCTCGCTTCAATTGCTGAAATTGTTCCTATTATGTTCTCCTTCCTCTCCTGACCATACTTTGTCGCTAATGTTTGTACGGTTTCCACAAGCTTGTGCCAGTTTTCACGAAGCCAGAAGACAGGGTTTGAGTCTCCACAATGTACTAAGGCGGCTTGTAGTTCCTCAGCGGTGAAATTGTGCTGTTCTGCGTCCTGAAAATAATCACATGTAGTTCTGACTTCAAGAATAATTGAGAATATCTTACCCTTAGCATTCGTATGAGTTCCATTCCTGGACTTTGCATTGCCTCCTGGCGACGTTTCATCTTCAAATCCTCAAGTGTTATGATATTCTGTTCTGGGGGTTGTGAATCTGCGCGTCTCGGAAGTCTTTGTGGGTTAGGGTAGTCGAGGTATGAAGGTCTCCTTGATGAATAAATGTCCGGTCGACGGAGATCATGAAAACTTCTGTAGGGATCGCGTTGATTATAGGCAGACTTTTGTAGTTGTTGAGTGGCCAAATGGGTGGAATTGAGGACTCGATCGATATATGCGAGGGTGTCTTCCTCGAAGTAGTTGTCATTCATTCGCTGGCGTGGAGTTGGACTTGTTTCCCGCGGTGGTGTTGGTGGTAAACTCTGTGATATATAAATGATTATGGTTTTGATTCAAAAATTTCCAAATGGAATAATTATCTAATACCTGAGTATCACTGGAGAAACTCATGTGACTCCTCGAACGATGATCGGTGTTGGATGTGAGAGCACCAGCTGCAATTGAATAGGATCTCTTAAAGTCACCTCCATGACTTGATCTACCGCCAATTGATCCTCCGTGATCCTCCTCTTTCAACGGCAAGTAATCATAGGTCTGGAAAAGATATTCGCTTCTTAGTTCCTACAGTTTCTTTTTTTTCTATTTCTTGATGTATTTATTCACCTGTGTGGATGCACTTTGGGGCGGCGGTGAAGTTCCTGTTGATGTTTTCTCAATGTGATTCATCGCGAGGGGTTGAGTCACTGTTTTAGGTATTCCTATCACTTCTTTTGGAGGTGATGGACCACATCCGGTGCTTACTTTAGACGACACAGAGGTCGGAACATTTTTCTCACTAATTGTTTCACATTTTACCTCACTTTGTACCCGCGATGGCGACTCTGAGACTTTTTGTGCGCCTACAATCAGAAAGAAAAGAGAAACACGTGTTTTATTGCGATAATAATCATGTTTTATTTGGAGACACAAAAGAAAATGATCAAAAATGCAAAATAATTTATATTGGGTTCACTCTAACAAGGAAATAGATATTTAAAAAAAAAACATTTGATGTTGCAGGGGATGAAAAGCGTGACAAATAGTGTGGTGGTGTGATTTTATTTTCTTGTGCTTTTACAACAATCACATCAAGAAAGGAGAGAGATTCTATTTTGCTTTCGTGCCAGGCCAAAAGGATATTTTTTTTCTTATCCTACCTTTCTTGCCTCCTCCTGTGTCACTATTTTTCTCCACACTGTCACTCCCCTTCTTCACCTCCACATCTTTCTTCTTTTTTGGGATATCTTCCTTCTTCAATGTGGTGATCACTTTTGTTGGTGGCGATTCCTTTGGTGTAATGTCCGGAATTGGATTGATTATTAACTTTTGTGGCGCCTTCGTGGGTGTTTTGCAACAGATTCCACAAATTTTCACATTCGGTTCATTCACATATGTACAATACTCGCACTCCCACTCATAGTCTGGCGCAGATGGTGGAGGTCCAACGGGTCCTTCCTCCACTTCACCCGTCTCTTGTTCTTTTGGCTCTGGCTCCTGTGCTGGCGGAGTTGTAGGTCGTGATTCTGGTTTACTGATGCTCAAACTGTTGATGATATCCTCAATGTCCTCCTCTTCCTCCTCTTCTTGTGGTTTCCCAGCAAACTTCTCCTCGGGTGTCTTCACTGTCTCAACGGGGATAGTCTTAGGTTGCTCATGATCTGATTCTGGAGGAGTTTCTGGATGAGGTTTCTTACTATGAAGCAATTCACGCTCACGAATTGCATCCGACACCCTCTTTGAGGGAATCCAATCATTTTGAATTGTCTTCGACATTGAACCTCCTCGACGATCTCTCTGTGCATGGATAACTCCTCGGCCGGCTCCACTATCAGCGGTGTCATCATCAAAATCTATACTGCTCTGTGTTGAATTCTTTCTCGGACGACGTGCACGGTGGATGGAACCCTCTTTCCTCCCACGACGATCATCGTCAAACATCTCAAGATCTGAGTCCTCATCATCAGCATATTCTTGGCCCAAGTATATCTCTTGTCTGGCCAATCGGGTTGACATGGTGGATTTGCGAGACTTTATACTGAGAGCCGGTGATGCTGCCCGGGAATGAGTTCTCGATTGAGCTCGCGAACGTGGAGGATGGGGTGTTGTCATGACGGGAACCATTCCAATTGGATAGGGATAGACTGGTGGAGCTGCCCATGGACTCATCCATGCTTGTTGTCGTCCATCATGTTGTGGATGAGGATAGTACCCATGTGGCGGCAAATTGAGACTTATATTGGATCCATGGAGCGAAGAGTTTCCCCATTGTGGTGGCGCTTGCTGGTTGCAATTCACACAATTCAATTGGGCCACTGATTGAGTCTATAAACAAATAGGGATAAATTATTTCAATTACAACTATTATTTTCTAATCTTGGATGCTATACTCATTCACCTGATGCATCATTTGTGGATGATTCCATGCCTGATTTCGATAATTTGGACCTCGCGTGGGTAATTGTTGATTGAGATCAAAGACAGAAGCACTGAGATTGGGACTTCTCAGTCGCATATTTCCATTTTGTTCAGGATAGTTGAAGTGATGATGATTTTGAGTGTCTGGCGAAACGCTGTTCATCTCAGTCATGAGACTTCCGGCTTTCCTTGGAACACCCCAAAAGTCTGTGGAAGTTTGATTGGGTGTCTGCATGGATGGTATAGAAATAATGTTTCATAATTTAATTATTCTGTAGATATTCCAAAGTGATCACTTACAAATTCCCAAGTGGATGATGTGCTGGGACGACGACTCCCCCCGCTGTCTGTCCTCATGGCATCCTGATGGTCACGATATCGCTGCTGGAGGAGTGTCATGCGATCTAGCGTGGCGGACTTGTGACTCTGAATTTTCCCCATCTCGACAGACGGTTGTTTCTTGATACTGTCGAAAGCGGATCGTGAACTGGAGCTGCTTGTTGGTGTCTGGGGTCGTGATGGGTTTGGTGTGTCCGGCAGAGGACGATTCGATGGTGTTATGATTCTCTTGAGACTGCTCATTTTCTCTCGCAATGAAAGAGCAGGACTTGGTGGTGGTTGTGGTTTTGACTGGACCTACGGATGAGATCTCAATTATGCTGATGGTTAAAAAATTTTCTACTCTGTGTTTAAACCCTCGCGCTCTTTTAATAAAGACACTTGTAATAGAAACAATTTTATTTACATGTTTGAAAATCCATTATACAATTGCGGATTTTATTTGTAATTGTAGTTTGAGCGGCGCGTGAGGGTATGTTGAGTATTATTGTTCTTTGATGGTAAATTGATATATGTATTGGTTTTGTTAAGCGTGTGATACTGAAGCAAATGCTAAAATTTCACTGTGATTTTACTCTACAATAGATTTTGTCCAATTTCTGATTATTTTATCACACTCAAAATCACAAAAGATATATATTTGCATTTCTATAAATCACTTAGCAGACGATACAGTGTCGTACCTGATCCTTTCGCCCAGGCACTGGACTCGCGAGTCTGAAGCTACCGCCTCGTTTATTGCGTCGCGGTGGCGGAACCGGAGCCAAGTGTTCACCTTTCGGTGGCAATGGTGGCTTCACCGTTTGATCACCAATTGAAACAGTCTTGAAAGAAAAAATACTAAATAAAATTTTACCGCGATAAAGTGGATGATTTCCGCATATTTTACCTTCCTCATATGTGTCTGCCGCTTAGGATGACGATGGTACATATCGTCACAGGATGCACAAAAGAGATGCTGATCGCACTGATCACATTTGATGGTGGGTGTTGTCGATCCACACAATTCACACTTTGTCATCGGACTCTTTTTCAGATCTGCAATTGTGATGTGTATTATTATATTAAGTTATTCTCATGGGCCATCCTTCAACATAGTGACTCCTTTTACCTCCGGGTTTTGCAGGAAATATCGGTGTGGTGTTGGAGTATTGTCCACCAAATTCGATAATCTCATAATCGGGTTCATTTTTAGTATTTTTCGGCGGCAACGCCGGCGGTGTTTTGCCATTTTCTGATGGCGGCGGAAGTGGTGGTTTGGGTCCAACTTGATTACTCTGCTCATGGACCCATTGGGGCATCGTTCGAGCACTTCGAAATTGGGATGAAGTCTTCTGTTTTCCGTTCATGTTCTGCAAAACGAAATTGCAATCAAAACTGCTCATTAGAAATGGCTAAACTAGAAGAATTACAAGTGGGTGAAATAAAACAAAAATAGCCCACCATAAATAAATTGTCAATGATGTGGACAGTTTTAAAACAGTTTAAATCTATTAATAAACATGTGGTTTCCGTATGATTCCGTATGATAAATAATAATTTGTTGATTTCTTATATGAAAAAATTAAATGATGTTTCGATTTTATTGCTAAAATGGTCTATTGATGCATAATTGTGTGGCAGTTTGGCCTAATTTTCTCTCACACCATCCACTCATTTATTTATTAGTGTGATGTTGTAGTATTTGTGATTTAATTCACATCAATTGTGTGCCAATTTCACAGAGATTACGTGCGAATATATACTGCAATGGAGGCGCCTGGTTCCAAAACCAGGCGACTCCATTGTACTACTCTGGTCGTTTAAAGCATGTGATATATTAGGAATATCACCATAAATGAAGTGGCTAAATTTAATGCAGAATATTGGCGGCTTCCAGGCCACTACCGTGCGTCTCCAAAGGAGAGTTGTAATGTCGTATGGATGGGAATTCTATTTATGTTGCATCAATTTGTTATATGAATGTGTGTGAGAGATGGAAAAAGAGAGTGAGAGAGCGAGAGATAATTTCGAGGAGTGATGACATTAAAATGAAAATTTCCAACATACACTCATTTTATTAAATCGGCGGTTTTCCTATTAGACATTCCCCCGGGGAGAAAGCAAAACTATTTTCGTGCACCAAACTCTTACACAATATACTCTGTGTCACAAAAAATGGTATATCTTGCGTGAAAATAACATTCGTCCACCTTCTTCATTCGCACTCAATCACTCTTCAAGGTATCCATCGTTTTATTTCCTAATTCACCTGTGATCGCAATTATTTTTTTTTTATAATTCCTTCTAAAAAGAATATCACTCAACATAAAAAAAAACGTTTTTGAGAGAGTGTGAAAGATCTCGTGAATTGTGGCACTTAATAAATTGGTGAAAAAATGGTAGAAAATGTGTGCTACATCTTTCCGACTGGCCAGGGGATTTGTGCCCAATGACGATCGAGTGAAGACTGAGATTTTCTCACTTTCTCACCATCTCACTAACTCTCACGAGAGATCATTGAGGATCTTATGGTGCGTGAGATGAAAAAGTGCCGGCTTGTGTGCCGAAATAGGCGACTTTGATATATCTCACCAGGCGTCTCCATCGCATCAAGTGGAGGCGCCTGGTTATCTCAAAAATTTCTGCATTTTCTCCATTTGCTTATTGTCTCAATTAGAATGAAATGAAGAGCTTTTACACTTCTTATTGTTTTTTTCTTTATGTATTTTGTAAAATGGAGGAATTGCAAATTGAAAAATTCTTTCCACGCAGTTTATTCTTAGTAACTGTCTCTCTCTCTCATTCTCTCTTTTTGATCATGTGCCAAAATTTTTCTTCCTGCTCTCACGACTTTTTTTCCCGATTTTCATGTCGCACAAAAACATGTTGGTAAAGAATTTTAATTCACACACTCAGATATAAATGTGTTGAGAGATGTCTTTGCATTAACATCATTAACGTGGTGCATTTTCATAAGAAGAAAGTGAGGGTATAGAGAATAAATATTGGGATTACGAGGTTCACTCACAACTTCCACTAGAATTTAAAAAAAAAGTTTCTAAGACTTTTTTTTAACAAAGCGTAATTTTGTTATCACACGCAAGTTGCTAGTGGATTAATTATTGTACAAAAAAATTAAATAAATGTGCCATTTCACTCTAAAATGTTTTTGTAGGTGATAAAAGGGAGCAGGATAGCTTTTACTTTTAAGACACTGCATGCCCAAAAAGTTCGTTTGCGTCTTGAGAATCTTATGATGAAGAATAAGGTTATAAAAATTTTTTGGGCTAAAAATTCTCAACAAATTATGAGAGATTCCTTTAGCTTATTACAAATTGAGACAAATTACTTTCCTCTAACGCTTGCAAAAGCATTGTGGGACTAGGTCGGAGATTAATATAATTTTCATAGCTTAGTAATTAATGCGCTAGCAATTTAGTGTAATAACGCTGTAAGCGGTCCTGCAGGAAATATTGCATTGTATAGACTTTCGGCAAGTCGGAAGATCGAATTAGATAGATATCTTTGTATTTATAGTTTGACGCACTAGAGGGGAAATTGATTGCGCGTATTCTTGTGGTCGGCTTCTCTCTGCGCCGCTACATATGTGTTATAGATGATGTCAGAGGTGTTGTGACGAAATATTGAACATCTGTTTGAGTTTCCCTTCATTTTCCTGTGTCGCCACAGAAGCAAGAGGGAAAATTATCAATTTTTACACTGACTGTTGAGAGATTATTTATGTCAATGCCAATGTCCCACCATCTGTATTTCACCAGTAACAAATTTATGTTGTAATAATTTTATTAAATTGGAAATTTCAATTTGACCTTTTATTCCTATTTTTTTTGCGACTGCAATAGGAACATGTCCCTTGAGAGTAAAATCTTTTTGTGAGAGACCAAAAACACAAACATTAACTTATCGATTTTCCATATAGTTTTTCACCATATATATTTCCTCGCCGGATGCTTCCTTTAACATTTGATGTATGAGTGAATTCCAAAATGTGCTTTTCCATGGGGTGAAAGAGTTGTGCATGAGCAGTGAGAGGATGTTTTCACTCTCACACTCGCGATATTACACGATAATGGCTTTTACAAACGAAATCTGCAATACGATGATGCGTCGGAGTGACTCTCTCTGGAGCAAAGAGTGGTGGGTTTGAAAGTCAGTTTGACTGCAACACAAGAGCTGTGAAGTTCGAATTTTTCTCTCCTCTCAAATTTTCACTCCTTTATCCATAGTTTTGCAATATATATATATTTTTTTTTCGCTTTTCCATCACTTATACATAATATTGAAGCTTTTAAAAAGATCTTTAAAAATAGTTTTAGGCAACTTCTTTAATTTATGTGTTGTCTTTGTGGTGCAAAAGGGGCGAAATTGTTAGAAAAAAATGAGAAATATTATGTGCACTGATGCAAAGCTGTGATATATGTATATGTATTCGGAAAATGTATCAGTGTTGAGGAAAACTCCTTGAGAAATTGACCCTATGAGTGTGTATTCAAATAAAATTGTGTTAAGGTTAAAAGGAGAGGGTAGAAGATTCATGGCAGTTACTGATACACCGTGAAAAATACTTTTCACTATAGAAAGAAAGAAAAAAACAGGTGCTCTAGTATAAATCGATACAAATGGTCTCTCCGTGAGCTCTCACGTTAAAGTATGTTAAGA
Source organism: Phlebotomus perniciosus (assembly GCA_918844115.2). Lineage (NCBI taxonomy): Eukaryota > Metazoa > Arthropoda > Insecta > Diptera > Psychodidae > Phlebotomus > Phlebotomus perniciosus. The sequence continues at coordinate 12,310 of CAKKOB020000317.1, read as the reverse complement.
ATAAGAGAATAAGGTAAATCCAGAATTGAATTAAGTGAGAAATAACACATAGTTTGACCCAATAGACAAATTTGCGGAGACATGGTTGACTTTCCCTCGTCGTCGCAGAAACCGCCGGGTGGTGATGTACTTAAAATGAAGCAATTTATGGGCCGAACACCGGGAATAATTAAATCGAAATTTTTATCAGTAATCGGCAGTAGTAATGAAATTTTAAATGGAATTTCAAGTAAGGTAAGTAAAACGGAGACCATAAAAAAATGTAGAGCACGCAAAGTATGATAATTCATGGGTATATTTCCACTGTTTGAGGCGCTGCCTGGTTTGTGTTGACATGCCATTTATTGATATTAGTTCCTCCATTGGTGGTCTACTTCCAGCTCGAGGCACTGAGTTTGAGCTCTTCTACGGAGACATCCAGGGAGACAGAGAACGACTACGACATCTTCAAGCCACAACCGATCCCGAAGAAGACAGAACCCAGTCTGCCGGATTCCACAAAGACAAAAATTGAGGAGGAAGGGGATGATTTTGAGGATTACATGATTGACTTCGAAGCGAGACGAGTGAAGGAGAGACGAGCTCACGAAGAAATTCTATCAGGACGGTATAGACATCCGAATATTATTCCAAGTGAGTTACAAAAAATACTTGAATCATTCTTTTTTTTTATTGCCTTTTAAAAGAAAAGAAGGTAAGACATTAAAAATTCTTCTTGCAGGAATGATGCCGGAAAACTATGATATGTCAGATCTCAATCATCATGCAATATCCTCATCAATCTCCACGGATATAAGTAATTGCTCCATTGACTCCAAATCCCTCCACATAGACGGTGAGGATGATGGCTTTGATAAACAACCATCGAAGTTCAGTAAAGCCCTGCCATCTCATCCGGCGATAGATATTCAGGCGCCCAGTGAACGTGCAACGCCTGTAGAGGAGAAACTAAAGCCGGACATCAGTAGTATTTCAACTAGTGAGTACGACTTGCGTCTCCCGAGTGGCGGAAGTTGTGAATCATCAGACTTGAGGGTGTGGATCCGTTCGGAATCTGTGAACTCTGTGCCATCGTGGGCCTCGTCAATAAGTCTCGATAGTCAATCCGAGGAGATGGTGTTGGAGTTTATGAGACGCTTCCTCACAACACTGTTTGATAATTCTGGTGCTATTAGTTTGGAGTTGAAAGCGGAATTTGGTCAGATGGCACGCACCGAAGCAGGTCGTCTGTGGTTCTCGCGACTCGTCAATGCGCAGCGTGTCAAGTCGAAGAGAGTGGATGAAACTACATTCTACTCTCTGGTGCAGTATTTTGCCATTGTCCTCTTTGAATGTCATGAGACTGAGGATTTTTCACCGGCCAAAAGTCTCATGAATATGTGCTTCACTTTCTACCATGAGAGTAAGTTATTTAATTTAATATTTAATTTAATATATGAGGTATTGATTGGGAATATTTGCTTATGTTTTTTTTTCAATGGGATTTTTACAGTCACTGTTCCGGGAATTGAACCCTACAGGGAGTATTTGTATATCTACTTGAGGGATCAACCAATTTGGCATTGCCTGCGATTCTGGAATGCCGCCTTTTTCGACGCTCTCCAGTGTGAAAGGGCACATCGTCCGGTGCCACACACAAAGAGGAGGAGGACAAAAGTGGGAGCAGCACCTGTTCATGAAGAGAGCCTGCCACATAGTGACAACGATCGATCTCTGTCAATTTCTTCCAAAGAGGACAACGAAGACGAGGAAGGTCACTTGATTGTGGGAGAGGATGGCATTGAGGATAGAAATCATCTCTTTGAAATCACAGAAGACGTTAAATTTCAGCAAAACATCACTTTTGGCCAATTGGGGTGAGTATATTCACTTTCACTATATACTATATTGATTATTATTTTTTAATTTGTTATCTCTCTTTTTTTAATGTACAGGACATTCACGTGCAATATGCACGCCTTTGGTCTGAGCAAACAGCTGTGCCTTGAATTCCTCCGCAAGCAATGCACCATAGCAAATTTGAGTAAGGAGCACGAGAAGCTCCTGAGAGACAATATTAATCGCATGTATAGAGAAACAGAACGTTGGAGCGAGTAAGAAAAACCTCTTTTTTCACGTGTTCACAATAATAATGTGTCGTAAAGAGGAATGAAAATTAATTTTTTTACATTTTTAATTCTTATTTTTTTTTCTTCTCTTCTCTCCTCAACAGACAGTAAGAAGAAAATACATTTGAACACTTTATACACATTAACAATGCAAAGAAAAGAGACAAAAATTGTATTTTTGTGACATTCAACGAATTCTCCTGCACAATTTCAACTTACCAGTCTTTATCTCTCTTTCCCGATGTCCATACACAACATATATATACCCAGACGATTTAATGATGATAGGATGAAGAAAAAACAATATTTTACGAATTCTATAATTACTCCTCATGAATGTTGCGCGACACATATTTTAATAATCTCTAAGTATATATAAAGTTATCGAGCATTTGAATTTCCTCAAATTATTTTTTTCTTCAAATTTTTAATGTTAAGAGACGTGTGTTTGAAATGAGTCTTGTAAACATACATCGCAAATCTGTGGTGTGTGTCTCGGATGAAATATTTCCTCCTCTATTTTTGGAGTTGATCGTGTGAAAATATTTCAAATAAATAAATTTTATATACATTAATTGTGATGGAGAATAAAAGAATTCTATGAAAAGAAAATTTAGTGTATGGAATTATTCATTATTAGAATGTGTCGTGATTTATTCCTATCGTTTTTGTTGAAGAGGAAAAATATTTCTCAAGGTGGAAGTATTGCCCTTGCAAATAAAAGAGATAGCGATACTACTATCTGTAAGTATATTAAGAGAAATTGCAAAATATTCGCACAACACTTTATAAAATTAATTGTTTTACAAAAGAATTGAGTTCAGCAAATAAACATTTCTTTACATTAGTAAAGTGTTTATATAAATCCAGAATTAATATGGTAGGTAAGAGACACTCAATCACATAGAAAAGTGAGTGCCAAGTTTAGACTTGGCGGAGCACCCCGACACGTTGTAAAATCTACAATCATTTGGCCTATAGAGGATGAATAACAGACTGTTAAACAGTCAAACGGTACTATTGCAATGAAATTACGGCTTGCATTAAAAAAGAATTTTCGATCTAATTCTAAATGATCTGGAGAATCAAAGACAATGTTAGGGATTTCTTTCAATATAATTTCGCTAAAATAACATGGAGACAAGTGATTTCTTTCTTTATTTAATGTGGTCTATTCATTTTTTTAACTCTCTTTATAAATAACTATAACTTATTATAACTTAAAATTTTCTTTACAGCCATTTCACTACACAAAAATTGTTCTTTTTTTGCAAATTTCCATGAACAGCTTTTATTTAACTTCATGTCTAAATCAAGACGATTGAAGGAGAAAGAAGAAAGTAATAATGAACGATTTTTTACATTGATTTTAATATAAACATCTTGAAGGGGAGAAAAAAAAAGTAGTTCTAACCTTCTATAATTTAATAATTATTCTATTCTTTTATTTAATTTTATGTTACCATCCATTTAAAAGTTCCTCGCCAAATTGTCTCTTATGATATCATCTCTGCATTGATATAGGCAGATTTTAAATTTATAGAACGAAAAAAAAATTGTGAGAGATGATAATGGACAAATTAGATTTTATCTACCTCTCTGTCTCTCTTTCTAATTTTTGGCAGATTTGGAGGTTTGGAAGGCATTAAATGTCAATTTGTAGCTGATCCTAAAAACAGAATATTACGATCTCCCTCTTCTCTGTTGTTTCAATCAATCATCATCTCTAAATGCACAGATCCCGTTCGTTCTCGTCCACCTTGATACTGAATATTCTTGGCCCATGCGCGGCATTCGATATTGATCACTCGATTCACTGCAATGACAAATTATAATATATAATGAATGTATTTTGAAGCCTTAAGTGAGTCTTATCTTTAACACTTGAATGCGATCATACGAAACAAGTAAGATCTTCTGATACTCACGGTGTGGTCGTTCGAGTTGCACAGCAATCAGAGGACTTAGGTAGCCGGGAATGTTGGTGAACGGGTAGTAGTAAGCAGCCATACCGCGCTGGGGAATATACTTGACGGGTCCGATTGCTTCACGATCAGACGGATGCTCACCCTGACAGGAGATCCACACCTGTTTCCGCTCCTTCTCCGGCACCTTACTAATGTGCTCCCTCAAGTCATCCGGCATGTCCTCTGGCAAGTCATTCACGTCGTCATAGTATTCCGGAATCCAATTGAAGATTCTGTTCAGCTTGACGAAAATACACGGTGAAGACTTATTGAAGCTATAACCATTTTCACTCGTACATTCGCCCCATGTGGACACCTCAACAGCACAAACATGTCCCGGTCTTGCTGGTGAATCATAATCGCAAATCACTTGATTTTTTCCACCGCCAGGAAGCAAGGATTTATTTCTATAGGCTGTAATACAAAAAAAAACGCAGTTAAATTCAAATTCAATTTATAAAAATGAAAATGCGCGCGCGCGGGAAACTTACGGGCCAGATAATCATCAAGCAGTTTAGTCCATGGACGAATACTATCCGCATCGGACGCCTTGTACCAAATGAGAGATCCCTGCGTGGTATCATCGGATATTGGGCGGAAACCAACACCAGGATTAGTGCCAATGAGTGATCGATCGAGCTGCCACTTAGGATATTCATAAGTAAGTGTATAGAATAGAACTTGAAGACAAATGGCGAACAATGCCGCTAATACTGTGTAGAAGATGGCATAGAAGATAAGAATTTTGGCTGTTGGAGAAAAAACAAAAAAAAAGTTCTTTTACACACTCATATTGGCTAATCTTCTCACACAAGCAAATAGGAGAACTCAGACGGAAATTTTGCATTCCTCAAGAAAATCTATAGAAAAAGAAAACAATGCAGTGGTTCCAATAAATGAGCGACCATTTTTTAAGTCAAAAACATCACTGTAAGTGATGTATTAGTGAAGCCCAAAAAATCTGTGACTATCTCTGCCTGATCAATATTTGTATCATGAGATCGTCTGGTGGCAGTTTATTTGCCTCGCAAATTATCTCCTCTCAGCACTCAATTATTACCACCTTTATGGTCTTGACGTTGTCTGACGACTTTACTATCTAGTTTCAATTGGAATCCCCGGACCAGATCTCGCTAAACAACTACATGGATTGTCTGCGTCTCTCTTACAACAATATATCACATTCTTATATGAGCCAAAAGGAAAAAAAGACAGGTGATTTTCAAGGGAATTTCATTAAAATTTTAAGTGTTTTCCCAAGAAAACATTTTACACCTTTTCGACAACAATTCATTTGCCTTACGCACGTTAAAGATGGGGTATAATATAAAAGTTAAATAAGATTTTTTATATGAGTTTTGCTTAATGTTAAATGCAAGGTTGTGTCTGATCTTCTATTCCATCAAATGGTGTGTTTTCCTTGGATATTCATTTGGAAAATTTTCCTCGCAAAAGCAGCTAATATGTAGGTAGCAGTATATCGTTGATATGTTAGGTTTAGTAGAGTCACGAATTTTTATTTACTAGCAAAAAAAAAAACTATGCGCATTTCTGGATGCGCAACAGAAATCATGTTAAAATATTAAAATCGGATATTATTAACCAGTGAATTTCCATTAGTTGGATTCCCCCAAGACGTCACAAGTTTTTTCTTCGTTCATTTATCTTTCTGAAGCTCGGCCAAATTGAGCACTGATCCATCCATTGAATATCAAATAAGAGCGTGTGTTTCAGGCATATACGTAAATTTTGGGCGAGAGCGATCGTGAAAGAGCCAGCGTAAACTGCATAAAGCGGTTTAGTCAGGTAAAATCCTAAAGGCATTTGAAAACTCATGAATATATCGCAAGAAATTCACTCCGTCACATGTAAATAATAAATATCATTTTTAAATGTTGACTGGCTTGGAGGGAGCTTTTAGTACATTTACTAGCAAATATTAGCAAAAATAATATAGAAATGTTTCTAGTTAAAATCAACTTTAGGCTGGTTAAGCTGCGTACTTGGGAAAATTCCACGGAATCTCTTGATCAATTCAAAAGTAAAAGATTTGCATATAAATTCCTTCTTCGAAACCCTTTCATATAAATAAATCATTGCGCTATCAGTTGGAGTCTTTTGGCAAATATTGAAAGATACACAATGTGGAATTTTTCCTCTGGTAAGACGACCAAGTCTGATAAGACTAAGATTGACTATATGGATGCTGACAAAGTCGATGACAAGAGTGAGATTTCTTTTATATCTGCAACACGCATCGCTTTATCATAGTTAAATATTTTTTTTTGGTTTCTTGTGCAAATATTGTGACTTCTTCACATTAATTTCGCATTGTGTGTAATCACATCAAAGATGTAAATTTCATATAATTGCTCACTTCCAACATTGCCTCACTGACTGAGATAGGAGAAGTGGTGCAATGTCATCTTGATCACGGCTAGATTGACTTTATAGATATCTATATGGAGAACTACTCTGACGAGGACTCTGCAGAACTTATAAACTACACCGTTTGATCAACATTTACATCGCCAGATTGGATTGAGATTAATCTTAATTTTGGTCGATGTAAATGGCAAGTCCAATCCCGCTTGCTGGATGGAATTGAACCAAAAATTTCGGAAAGCGCGAAAAATTATTCTGAGTATAGCATTTGACGCTAAATCTAACCTCAATTTACGCTTTTTTGGTGGCAAATTTTGCAAAACAAATTGTTCGTGACTTATTGACGCATTTTTCAAAAATTACAAGATGAAAAGAGTAAAAAGAAGGCTCATTTCATGTTTTTCGTCAGGCAATACTTAATAGGTAATAAAAATCTTAGTTATAAAGCGAGAACAATGTCTCTAACCTCACAAAAATGCTTTCCCGCTAAAACTGTATTTCAATCCCCACACAGCGATGTAAACCCATAAGATTAAATTCAGATTTTGGGACAATTTTGGGATGAAATCTCAATCTAATGCGACAATGTAAATGGCCTAAAATCATGCTGGTTTAAGAATGTGTTTTAAAAAATCTGGGAGTATTTTTATAAATATTCTCACACAATTTTTGGCACACGTTCAACATATAAGCTATTTTCCCACCCATCAGATATTCTCTAAAATATTGAGTGAAACAGACATGAGATGAGCGATAGAAGAATGCCCTATATTAACTTCTTCGCGATTGTTGGATTGATTGATGCTATGGCTAAACAGTTTGAAGAAGAAACGCACTGAATAAATAATTATAATTTCAAATGAACATTTATGTATTTTTTCATATGTGTGTGATTTTTTTTAGTGTCTGTTTGTGTATGAGCGGAGAATTACGGGTAATATTACCCACAACGTGCAATTCAATAGAGCATCCAATTAATTTGCATGTCATTTAATATTTATAACTCGGCGTGTGTATCAAATTTTCCCGTCAAATCGCGACACTTTAGGCAGCACTTAGTTGTCCTTTCAATTAAAATACCACCACATGAATGCATTAATAATTATTATTATATCACTGTCCTTTTCTTTGGCCTCCAGTTTCAAATCCTTGAGGACATTTCATAATGAATACGGTGAAATTTTTACAAAAAAAAACGAATAAATAATGAAATTAAATTAAATTTAAACGCTTACTCACCCCAACTTGATGGTGTCCGTGACATAAAAGTCCCCTTTTCTTTATCATAGAGAAATTTTCCCAGACTTTTCTTCTCAGGCTGCCTCATGTAGGGAAATTCATAAGTCACTTGACTCATGCCATTATTCTTGTCCTTTGAACTCGCCATGTTTCCGTCCACGAAAAATATTTCACAATCTTAAACTTCCTTATCAATAATGTTCAATTTCTCAATTTTTCTCTCTTCCTCGCAAAACACTCTGTTGCAATAATTCCTCTATGGTTCTTCTTCGAACTTCTTCAAATGCTACACGAAATGGTTTAGAGAAGACAAATTTAACGTTAGAAATATATACCTATTGAAGGAAAAAAATCACACAAAAATTTATTAGGTAAATTATCTGCAGAAATATTGCTTGTATAGATGTGGTAGTGGCCAACCAATATTTCTTTTATTTAATGGCTTCAGAGCAAAACTGGTTAACTTTTATACTCGCTCGTGGTCAAAAGAGATAAAAGAACTTTATTTCACACTATATCAAAGGGTTTATCACACACTTTATCAATGAATTTCTACCATCAACTGTGCAATCTTTTTCTTTTTAAATCACTTAAACAGAAACTCATGTGAAATGAGGAGATATCTCAAAGAAATCGCGTGTTTTGTGAATGAAAAAGAGAGCGAAATCCCCTTTTTTAAAGATTAGAAATTGCTCAAATTTATTTTTAATTAAAGTGAGGGTGGAAAAATGAGTGATTAAATAATTTAATAAGCACACCAGCAAGAAATGATCACAGCTAAAATGTGTTGAGCAGCTTTTCAACTTCCAACTGGTTTACTCCAAGTCCAGAAAACGACTGAATCACATTAATATAGCATAAAAAAGTGAGGCTCCGATTAAAACTCTAAAAATATATGACACTCTGCATTTACACCACGGTATCCACTACTTTTACATCCAAACCATATTATATAAATGATATTTTTCACTGTTTTATCTGCCTCTTGACGTCTTTTTTCTTTGCTACGTCTCTCCTAAGCTTTTGTATATATGAGATTTTTTTGTTTAAAAAGACAACTCTATGTTTTATTTCTGTCGATACAGACTCGACATTCTCTTCTGGCGCACAAAATATTGAACACTATTGTATTGGCTAAAGGAAAATTTCGTCCGCGACACAGACACACAACACGATGAATACTAAAAGTAAAAAAAAATCGCCAAGAAATGAGGAAGAAAAACGCGTCAGACTTTGAAGATTTTTCATTGGTTTGCGTGCGGAGTTTCACTCTCTTTTCCAACTGATAACAGCTCCACACACATTGTTAAACTGCGGTATCATTTCATACCACTCTTTTATCAGCGATACTGATACCAAGAGAGGTCCCACTTTGTTTGTTGACTCTCTCTCTACCACATGTCTCCATATAATACTCGGAAATAAAAAAAAAACGAGCCACACTCTTGATATTCGTATTAAATATATGGCGTTTCGCGTGAAACGAATTCATATTCCATCAGTACTTTTTATACACTTTCGAAAAAGAGACTTTGCAAAATTTGCAAACACCTTGAACATGGACTAAAGGAAATCCACGGGAAATTCATGCAGAATAATGTTTCGCAAACTTAATCGCTTTTCACGCTATAGTGCTTACTCTATTGACCATCCAATTGGTTTTTTTAATTGATACACAGCTGAAAAAAAACTTCAAGGAAAACACACAAAGGTTTTTCATGAAATCTAGCCAGACAGATCTTTTTGCTTACAGACCACAATATATTAATACGAGACCATTCGATGAGAAATATCTGTTTGAAAAACATTTTTTTTCAAGGGGAACATAATATGATCAGATGTGTTATACACCAAGAAAAGAAGTTTGCACTCAGTAAAATTAGTTGAGAATCAAATATGATCTAAGGCGAGCCTTAAATTGAAGGCTAGTCTAAAGTTCAAGACTGGATTAAGCCTGGCCTAAACCTCAAGCCTGACTAAAAGCTCAAGACTGACCTAAAGTTCAAAACTGGCTTAAGCCTTAAAGCTATAGGATAGCCTAAAGCTTAAAACTTAATGATAACTTAAGACACATTCTTTGTTAAAAAAAAAAGAAAAAAAAACCTACACTGTCAAATGTTTTAAGCTAATTCGATAGTGTGGGTCCACCCTTAGATTTTAGTAATGTTGGTTGCGATAAAAAGCTTTAAAGTTTAAAATGTCTTTTGTTCCCAAGCTATGAAGGTAATATTTAAATTCCGTTCACGAACCAGAGCCACCAGTCCTTGGAGTAAATTAACGTAAAGAAATTTTTGGTGGTAGGCGTGGTAGGTAATGAAAGATGATAATAAAGAACTCCTTTTAATCATAATTTACGCGTTTCACCTTTCTTACGATGAGTGTATTAAACACCTTATACTCCTAATCCCTTGGGTTTTTCCAATTGTGTCCATCTGGTTGGAGGAACAACGGGGTGTGTGCACCTAATACTTTCCACAATATTACTAACTGGATGGCATAATTTGGTAAAGAGGATTTTCACTTGGTGTGTAATTGGAAAATTTTCCCCTGGCTATACACAAATTAATTGATGCTGAGAAACAACATTTTCCATGCCTTGAGGAATAATTTCGTGCGATGTTAATATTTTCATGGAAATTGTGTGACATTTCTGAAACAATTCCATCATTTTTGTTCTTCTCATATAATCCCTCTAGTCATGTATTATACAATCCAAACATATCAATCACCGAGTTACTCATTTTAGTGGGTGAGTGACCATTCGGGAAAATTTTGCATAATTGTGCGTTAAATATTCAATGTATTGTGTTCAACCCTCCATACATACATATATATTCTACCCTCTTTCTGGTCATGGATGGTTTCGCTCTCCATGGGGAGAAGAGATCATTATTGTCTATGCCGTTGTCGCTCTTTAGAGGCTGTATAATTCGATGTCAATCGGGTCAATGAATATAGTTAAATTTGCATTTTATGGAAATTTTCTCTATGCACGCAAGGCACAAAATCCAAGAGAGATATGCATACAATTTTGTAGTAAAAAAAATTGCATCTCTTTTTCTTGACATTCTCATTAAAATTTAATGAAATTTTTGTATTTTTAAGGCCATTTTGGGAGACATGTTGAAAAATTTGCGTACACACATTATTTCCTCTTGGGAGGAAATGAATGTTTTGAAATCTATTAGTGGCCCCTACATTTAGGGGCGAAGTAATTTGTATGTCTAAAACAAATTAATTAATCATTTTGAAGGGGTTCCTCGTACGGGTGGAAAAGTGAATCAAACAATATTATTCTTAAATTATTCATTGTCTTAAAATACACACATTCAACTATATATGAATCTCTCTTAAACTATAAATTAATCAAGTGAAAAAGTAATGGAGATATACCCCAAATTTTCCCTACTTTTCCCGCCTCCACCTCCTATACTCCGTATAATTTTCCTCGCCAGAGTCTCTCGACGGGAAAAATAAACAATGTTGGGTGAGTGTGTGAAAATCTATCTTTAGCCAATTCTCTCAAGAGAGAACCTTCAACTAAATAATTTTCCACCTCTTAGACACTCTTTTGTGCAATTGCTGACCGTCGAGGAGTATTTTATAGCGCGCGTGTGGTAATTTGTTTAACAAATTATACTACATGGGCAACATAATTGATGGAAATCGATGGAAAATGTGAAAATGAGTGAGGAGGAGGAGGAGGGGGGTCAAAGGATGGTCTCTAATGTGACTAATTCTCTTCAGTGTCCTCTGGCTCGTCTCGACGGAGAATATTTATGTGACGTCGGCGCCTGTTGCTCTACCCCACTTAATTCATGTCTCGTTCGGAGGACAAATAGAGCTTTTGTGGCAACTTCTTTTCTTCATATCCTCCAATTCACTTTAACACTTATATGTGGAAAATCCTTTGGGACATTCTCTGGTTATTTCCAGAGGGAAAAATTGTATATTTTCACACCATTTTCAGAAAAAAATTTCAAACGCTCATTGCGTGACCCATTTTGCGTGAAAGACAAATTTTCGCTCTGGAGATTAAATTAGATCTTTTACATTTTTTCTTCTTCTTCTGTTTTTTAGCTGAGAATTAAAATATGAAACTTGAGTCGCGATTTTCATCTTTTTTTCCTCTCTCTGTCTCACTCATTCTAACTTTCTACGTTGAATCTTCACAGATTTCACAGGAAAAAAAAAATAAAAGATTGCACAGCAGAAAAAAACTGACTGTAAAATGTGAATGACACTCTTCTCAGTATGACCTCTGGGCTCAGAAGAGAAAACAGGAATAATATTTAAAACTTTTGGACACTGAGATATTGTATATAGTGAACTCTACGGTGTGGCTCTCGAGGCGCCACTGAATCCAGAGATTAGCTCTGGTCGCTGTTCATCTCCAAGCTCTGCCGAGTTTTCCCTCGTTTTCCGCCTTCGTGGTGGCATCCGAAGCTCTCATCAACTGATATTGAGCAATGTAGGGTGGTGTCACCACTCATGGGCCATGCCCGACTTATGGGCCACTAAAAGAAAACTCGATTTTCTATCAATGCAGAATTTGGAGAAATCCAAAATTGGTAATCTTTTGTTTGCTATTATATGAAGAATTGATAAATA
>CAKKOB020000316.1:41007-60902 GCA_918844115.2 Phlebotomus perniciosus | reverse complement strand
CCAGTGAGTTCGAGGCTAGGTCCGGGCGAAATCGAACTCAGCAAATGGAAAAAGAAAACCACTCAATTGCACTCAAAGAGGCTATGCCGTTGTAGTGCTTTCATTCAGTATATAAGTTATACTTCAGTCTAGATGTAAAATTTTCCATTTGTGCTTATATACGGACCCACTTGGAGACATAGAGATGGTCATTCTATCTCATCAATAACTTGAAAATACGGATGACCATTGGAATAAAAGGAAAAGAAAGAAGAAAAAAATGCATACAGGGCGATCTTTGAAAGACTTTGCCACCGCTTAGATGGGAACATCTTGCAGATGTCCTTGTGCACTTGAATATAATTTGGAATAATTTGAAATTTCGATAAGACACAATGGGCCTTTGGCTTAGCTTGTCTGGTATATCGATCGCCGGACAAACCTTTCATCTACCATCTACCAAATCGTTTGTAAAATGTTTGTAAATTGTTTGTAAATTGTATGTAAAATGTTTGTAAAATGTTTGTAAATTGTTTGTAAAATGTTTGTAAAATGTTTGTAAATTATTGTTTATACAATGTTTGTAAAATGCTTGTAAATTGTTTGTAAAATGTTTGTAAAATGCTTGTAAATTGTTTGTAAAATGTTTGTAAAATGCTTGTAAATTGTTTGTAAATTGTTTATAAATTGTTTGTAAAATGTTTGTAAATTGTTTGTAAAATGTTTGTGAAATGTTTGTAAATTGTTTGTAAAATGTTTGTAAATTGTTTGTACAATGTTTGTAAATTGTTTGTAAAATGTTTGTAAATTGTTTTTAAAATGTTTGTAAAATGTTTGTAAAATGTCTGTAAAACGTTTGTAAAATGTTTGTAAAATGTATCTATTTTTATGATAAATTTGTCTACATATTTTATTTAAAAATTTTAAGCTGTAACAACCAAAATGGTGTACAAATTTTTATCTTGAGCGTCTCTCCCTTGTTGAGAAGAGCAACAGCATAAAATAAACAACAATCTCATGTGAAATAGGGCGGAAAAGCTCTTTAACAATAACAAGAAAAGAGGGAGAAAATTTTCCAGGACTTTTTTGCTTGGAAAAATGAGTACCTTTATGTGAAAATGATTATTTTTTTCTCCTGCTTTAACATTGTTAAGCAGCTTTTAAAGATAAAAATATAAAATTGGAACAAACCTTTTTCTTCTTCTCTTGAGATCAATTTTGCAGTTTAGAGCGAACCACCTGGCGTCTCCACAGCACCCGGCGCCTCCATTTCGCCATTTCAGTCAATGAAACAAAATACATGGGGAATGTTAAATTTCTTTTATTATTATCATTATTCTTTTATTTTTATAAAATAATAATTGAGTAATAGTAATAAGTTCCTCATATTCTTGTTGTTGTGTTCTTTTAATCCTTTTCGCAAAAAAAAATCTTCTATTTTAGGACACAGAGTTATTCTCATTTTCCACTGCTTTATTATTTATCTCCTTAATGGGTTTCTTTTTTCTTTTCAAATATCTGCAACTTTTCCTCTCACGTGTTTGTGTGTTAAATTAAATAATTACATAAATATAAACTTGTGTTACTTGTTTTTTTTCCCTCTTGCAATCCCTCTTTTCTCTTTTATTCCTTCAAACTCAGAAGATTTCCTCATCTTTGCATCTCTAAATTATGAATAATGATTGATTCACTTTACTTTAAATGGTTTTTCTCTCCTGGACTATCGTATGATTCTCCTGTGTTTTTTCTCTCTCTCTTGTTTTCTCCTGCATTCGTTTTTTTTATCCATCTTCTATGAATACATTTAAATACCTAAAAAAAGAAGTTGCGTTTTTTCTCCTCAATATTTATTACTTTTATCCGCGTTCATCCATTTTCTCCGGCGATCTTGACTGTCTTTTATTTCACTCAAGAGTTTGTTTTCATGTTCTCTAAGAAGAAAGCTTTTTTTGCTGTTGTTGTTGAAAAATTCTCATTCGGGCGGGAGAGAAGAGTTTTTAGAAAATAAAATTCGGTGTGAAGAAATCTTATTGAACTAATCACCTTTCCTTGTTTTTCTCAGCTCCTTTAAATGCACGAGTAAATTTTGTTTTGAAATTTCTTTATACGTCCCATTCGTCATAATTAATTTAATTTAATGTTTTTTTCATCTATATTACACTATTTACAATTTCAAAATATAATTTTTTTATTCAAAAAATAATATTTGTCTAGTTTCTATCATATTTTTTTCTTCCCACTTTTTTAAGACAGTTTTTTTTCTCACGCATTTTCCGATGTTTTTTGTCTTCTAATTTAGGACTAGTTCAAAATTTAATTTCTCTCCCTCTCGCTCTCTCTTTCGGAATATTTTTTTCTGTCTTTGAAAATTCCATCAAATTTTTTGTGTCCTTTTCGATTAAATAATTTTTTTATTCCTTTTCAAATTGGCTCGAGTATATACAGTTTAATTACTATTTTTTTTTTCTTTTTTGTAATATTCTTTGTTGCACATCCAAAAAACTTTGACATTTTCTTGCCCTTTTATTAATTTTCGTTTTTTAAAAACAAAGAAACTCTTTAGCAATAGATTTTGGGTGATAAATGAATATTGTTCAATGTTTCTATACATCTTTCATTTTTTTCTTTCATTAATATTGTACGGTAATTGTGCTATTCAATATTTCAATGTTTTTTTTCTTTCCATTTCCTTTTGACTCTCCATCTTAATTAGTTTGAATAATTTCTATGGTTATTTCATCATTTTTGCATGAGTTTTTTTTTCATTGTTTAAATATTGATTGAGACATCAAAAAGCGGGTTGAAAACGTAAATTCTGCGAATTTTTCTCGCTTTAACATTGAGAAAAATTCATAGAATGTCGGTTTTTGAGCAGTTTTCCTCTTACTTTCCCTTTTTTCCTTCTATTTTTTGTTCAGTTTCAGAGCATTTATGTTGAAGCTTAGAAAAATGGACACAGTCGGGCGATTTTATCTGTTTATTTTACATTTTTTTCTATATTGAAAATTCTTGGATTATTGGGAAATTTTAATTGTTTCGCAAAGCAATAATGAAAGTAATGAAATTGTTGGTTATGAACAAGGGAGAGATATTTAGTGACGAAAAGCTCTAAGAAAATTCATAGCTTCCTTAAATTCGATGTTTTTCGATGTTTTTGTTTCATTACATGAAGAATCAATCTCCCAAATTTGGCTTGAGAAAATTTATTCTTTATATGTTTGCTTGAGAAATTCATCGTAACTTGTCAAAATTCTATGTTTTAGGCAATTCTTAACAGTGTCTTTGATTATTTGTTTTGTTAAATGATCGCAAGTTTTCGTAGAATCATGAGAGTAAGAGCAAAGCTTAGTATTGCGAAAGCTTTGAGATTTTCTATACAAACATAGAAAATCATCGAAAAGCGGGTTATTCTAATCTTTGTATCTGAATTTGTTAGAACTTTCATGAATTTCTATCACAAATATTAATGAACAAAAAAACACTTTCTAATCTAAACTCAAATACTTGATTGACGATCGAAGAACATAGAAAATCATAGAATAGCTTCTGATTCCTTCCCTAGTATCTAAATTTGTTAGGGACTTGTCAAATTTTCCATGAATATGTAACTTGAACCATGCAAAAAACTGAAATTCGATACAAATGACTATGTTTTGAAATTAAAATGATAGAAAATCATCGAAAAGCTGACAATTTTATCCTTCGTGTCTGAATTTGTTAGAACTTTCATGAATTTGCGTCGTAAATACAAATTGAACGAAAGAAAAGTTGCTAGCCGAAAAACAAATACTTGGTTGATGATCCAAAAACATAGAAAATCATCGAAAAGTTTGTGATTCCTTTCCCAGTGACTAAATTTGTTAGGGAGTCGATAAATTGTCCATGAAATTATAAATTGAACAATAAAAAATCTGGAATAAGTTAAAAATGACTATTTTTTTGAAAATTAAATGATAGAAAATCATCGAAAAACTGACTATTCCCTTGTTTGTATCAGAATTTGTCAGAAAATTCATAGATTATTATCAAAATTATTAACTGAGCAAAAGTAAAACTTCTAAGCTGAACATAAATACGTATTTGAGAATCCAAAAACGTAGAAAATCATCGAAATGTTTATGATTCCTTACCAAGTACCTAAATTTGTTAGGGAGTTGATAAATTTTCAAAGAAATTATGAATTGCGTAGTAAGAAAATCAAAAAAACGATATAAATGATTATTTTTTGAAATTAAAATGATAGAAAAACATCGAAAAGCTGGTTATTCTAGTCTTTGTGCCTGAATTTGTTAAATGTTTCATGGATTTCTCTCAAAAACTTTACTTGAGCAAAAGTAAAGTATCTAAGTTAAACATAAATCCAGAAACATGAATCCAAAAACATAGAAAAACATCGAAATGTTTGTAATTCACTTTCTAAATTCGTATAGAAGTGACTTTCTATTGAATTCTGTAAAAGAAATGCTTTAGCTTCAACACTAATGCCAGTTTGTAAAATCGAAAACATAGAAAAACATCGAAACCATACTTTTCACCTCAATATCTCCCCCTTAGGTGGAAAATTGAGTTATTTAATGAATTTTCATGAGATAAAAAAGGGAATAAAATACGTCACATTCAACAATAGAGAACAGAAAGTTTTTTTCGAATTATTCTTTACATAATGTTGTACTTATAAATTCATATTATTTGACTCAATTAGAATTTTTTATTTCACGTTTCGCCAAATGACCAGCATTCGGTGACAGGTTTTGCTTTGCCACAGAGATTTTCTCACATTTTGAATAATTTGTTTTTTTTTATTTTTTCATTTTAGAATATCTTTTTTAATGCCTGATTTCATCAAACCTCTTTGTCAATCCTTTGCACAGAGCGACTGAATACAATTTTTCATTCCTTTTCAAATGACCCTCTTGTCATTGTTTTTCTTAGAAAAAATTTAAATAAGGAGTTAACAATTTTTTTAATAATATTAAAAAAAATGAAGAAGTAATGGATTACTCTCAAATATTACAATTTTTTCTCATCTCCCATCTAATATTCTTATTTTTTTGTTTAATTATAATTTTATTTAATATTAAATTGGTAATTCAGTCTTTACTCTTTGAATAAATTTGTATGTTAGTGTGTTGTCGGCATTCTGCTTTTCCCATCCGAAACACACAAATTTTGTTCACCAAATTCTCAAAAATTCTTTGTCAATTTTTTTTTGTTTAAATAATCTTTATATTTTTTTGTAAAGAAAGACTTGATAAGTTTTTTACAATTACTCATTTTTTTCTCGGGTTTTTCTAGCCAATGGATTAGGAGTTTTTTTCATTTCGTCGATCTTAAGTTAAGAATTCTATAGCTTCAAATTTTCAAGTGTATTTTTTTTTGTTTTTTTTGCCACAATAACAACAACAGTAACATCAACTTGTAAATTATTTTAATTTAATGATTTTTTTCTCTCTCTCATTTTGCTTACGTAAAAAATACTTTCTAATCTGTTTTTTCTCCTTCGATTGATGCTTGTTGTCTTTCTGAGTTTTTTGCTCTTGGCCGCCATTTTGCGCGTGATCCTCTAATGGCGTCTCCCGCGTGGCGTCAGCCAAGATGGCGGGCGATCGCGAACTTGTCAATTTCCTTGTTGCCGGCTTCACCTGGAGATTCATGAGGTTCACACGCGCACTTTTAACAGCTTTTTCTTCTTCTACTTCCAACACTGTCCTGGTTTTTTCCTTTTTTTCTTTTTTTTATTATTTGGTCACATCCACTGTATCACAATCGCTGGTCGAGAAAGTGTTCACACATCAACTGCCAGTTAGAAAATTCTTCCCATTTACAAATTTCTCCTGCGCTCAAGTTCATTTTGCTTCTGTTTTTTTTCTTTTAAGGATTACACATTCCCAGCCATCGTGATTCAATTTGCCCTATACGCAGAAATTTGATTAGGTCACCATCAGTTCGCGACTCACACACATAAATTTCGTTAGAGTAACAAGGTAAAATTTTCCTATCAAAATTAATTTATACGATTTGTTGTTTTTTCATCTTTTTCTTCTTTTTTTTTAAGAGACGTTTTTCGGCCCGGCCGGCCTAGCAGGCGCGCGAGGCCCCCGTTCAGCTCCAGGGGGGTCAAATGTGCTGGCCGTTCTCCACGATGTTGGGCGCCGTGTCGAGCGCCGGCCGACTGGGCGGCGCAATGGCGGCCGCCCGCGATGGCGACTCCTTGGCGCGCCAGAAGAACTTGAAGCTGCTCGATTTGCTGGGCTTGGAGCTCGAACTGGACGCGCCGGAGCGCTGCGAGAACGCCGGACTGTAGGAGGTGTCTGGAACGTCTAGAGCGGTCTTGTTGGGTGGAGGTCGGATGTAAGTCCTCGTGATCTCCGTCTGGGAGAGAGAGAGGAGAGAGAAACAAATTAAAGTTAGGTTAGGCAGACAGAAATCGATAAATCGGCAGATATTTTGTAAGAAATCGGCTAAATGGCAATAAAAAATGCTTCAAATGTGGAAATCGACAACAAAATTGATCCAGAATGAACTGATTTTCTTATAAAATGTGGAAAACGGCACATTTTTCGCTTTCGGATGTGAAAATTGGTGAAAATCGGCACAAATATTGTTACTGAACAAGTAAATCGGCACCGATTTTGTTTGAAATACAGATTTTGCTTTCGGCAGTAAATCTAACGTTTCCTAACGTAGTAAAACAGCATATTTTGACTTAAAAACAAAGAAATAGTCACCGATTTTGAGTTTAAATGTAAAAATCGACACAAATTTTAATTCCAAATATGGAAATAGGCACAAATTTTCCTTATAAATAAGCAAATCGGCACAAATTTCGTTTTTGAATAATGAAATCGGCAACGATTGTGTTTCAAACTTTGTAAACCGGCACTAATTTCTTTGAATAAGTGAAAATCGGTTAAGATTGCGCTTTTAAACAAAGAAATCGACAGACTCTATGCTTTCAAAAATGGTGGCTCAGAGTTTCTAATTAAACAAATCGGTAAAGAAGACATCGGCACCAATTTGGTTTCTAAACAATGAAATCGTCTCCGATTTTAATTCAAAATACAAAAATCGATACAGATTTGGGTGTCAAAGGTATAAATTGGCAATTATAATGCTTCAAAATGGGAAAATCGACATTTGATTTTGTTTCTAAACGTGGAAATTAGCAATTCGTATACTTTGAAATGCAGAATTCGGCTACAATTTTGCTTTCAAACAAGGAAATCGGCAAAGATATATGCTTTCAAAAATGGAAATCGATACAAAGTTTCTCTCCAAGCAAGGAAATTGATAAGTTCAAAACAAGAAAATGGGTAACAATTTGTTTCTGAACGAGAAAAACGGCTTCGATTTTCTTTCAAAATGGAGAAATCGATACAAATTTGGCTTTTAAAGCTATATGAATCGGCAATTATTTATATTGCTTCAAAATGTGGAAATTTATTTTGTTTTTGATTTTGTTTCTAAACGAGCAAATCGGCACGATTGTAAATCGGGATTATTATTTTTCGAAATTTTAAAAATGGCACAAATTGTGTTTATAAACGTTAAAAACTACAAATCTTGGTTTCTAAACTAAGAAATTGACTCTGATTTTGATGCTAAAAGTAGAAATGGGCATAAATTTCGCATTCAAATGCGAAAATCGGCAATCATTGCGTTTTAAAGTGATAGTTGGCATCAAATTTGCTAAACGAGGAAATCGGCAGATCGCTAAAGTTATGAGTTTTACAGTTCACAATCCTTTAGCTTTAATGAGCTCCAATTAGCTTTAATTAAACTGAATGAAAGATCATTCGGCTTTAAGTTTTAACATTGGCGTCGATTTAACCTCAAAACCCACAATATTATACCGATTTTGTTAGAAATTTTGCTCTAAAATCGATAAATCCAAGGATAAATCGGCATCAAATCGATTGAACACGATTTTAAATCCCCATATTTGTTTTCGAAGTTTCAATTGGCTTCAAACTTAATGTAAATTCTGATCCATAACAAACATATGGCTTCGAAACTGTCAAACAAATTTGATTTGACAGTTGACAAATTTTGCTGTTAATTAGCCTTATTGAACTGATCAAACTTCGATGAGGCTTCAAATTATCATATCGTTAATTTAAGGTTAAAAATCTTCAAACGTTGCAAATATTGCTCAAAACCCGATAAATCGACACTAAATCGATCTTAAACGCCATTTTTGTTTCAAATTGTCTTCTAATCGACACAATTTATGCTGAAATCTGATTCAAATATCTTTCAAATCGTCAAATCGTCATCGAGAATAAAATGCAAGCAGACAAAAGGTTAATTTTAGGCATTCTTTGAAAAGCCATTCAATCAAAAGCGATATAAAATAAATAGATTGTGTTAAGAATGAAGCCAGACATTTTATTTGCGTCCGATTTTCTCATCCGAAATTTAATTTGCAATCACCATCAAAATCTGTGAATGATTTTCTCATTTTCACAATGAATCAAATCTATTTAGGAGGACCTTCAAAAGGTCTCTCTCTCCTCTAAATTCGCCATTATGTATAACAAATTTATCTCCCCCCAAAAAAGGGACACAATTGTGCGACAATGTGGGTTGAAGAAGGAAGGACTTTTTGTTGGAAGGCATTTTGGAGATTTTGTGGACATTGAAGAGGATCAAAAAGGGCCCGCATTTCGGGTGAAAATGATAATTTCGTTATGATTTGCCCCGGGGGGCCAATGTACACCCAGTGTTTTACAGAGGAGAGAGTTGTGAGCCCCTGCATGGTGGCTTCTGTGCACCGCCTTGAACTGCGGATTGTCGTCACACACGATGTTTAATTTATCAGTGGATTGAAAATGAATCTCTGCACAGATTCACCGAATGCAAAATTGCAAGCGAGGGGCTCTCAAACCTTGAACTAATTGCCGTTTTTTACACCGTTTTGCTGACACACTTTTGGCCCAAAATGTGAGGAAAAATTTTACAAGGCGCGAAGGGGTTAAAAATGCAGACTAGGAAGCGAATTTGGCGCACCAGACGCGAATGCGAGGATGCAGAGGAATGGCGGATGGAGCAGACTTTTTGGCCAAAGCCAAAGAGCCAAAAGGGAGAGAAAAAAAGAGCCATAAGAACAAGTCAGCAAGAATTATCGACAGCAGACGAGACATGAGAGAGTTTCTAGAGGGTTAAAAGCAACAAAAAAAATGCGCCAGTCTCGCGTTCTCCTGCAGCGAAATCGCGGGAAGCAAAATAGACATCGTGAGGAAAGAGGCCGTAAGAAGGGATTCGATGGAGCAAATCAAATTTAAACAAGGCCATCGATTTTTTTCACTTCTTCTTCTTCTTATCTCCCTCTTAACCCCAGACACTTTCTCACGACTCCTCCTGGACAGCTGCGGATGGGCCTCTTGCCATGAAGACGGCCCCTCGGCCAATTGCACAAGCAATGTGTCATGTAAATTTTTCATGTTATCTCTTTTTTCATTCCCATCACTGACGCATTTCCCTCGATTTTTCCTCGTCTCTTCGCTCTACGCAATTCATCTCTTATCGGCCAGCAAGTCAAGGGAAAAATTTCACAATAGTCTGAGACGCACCAGTTAATCATACAAAGTAGCATTAAGAAGCTTAATATGTTGCCGATTTGCGAGTTGGCGGTAATTTTGAGCCGATTATACAAACTTTTTAAAATGATTTGAGCTTGATTTTGCGTTTTAGAAACGAAATTGTACATAATTTGTAGATTTATCGACAAAATCGGCGTCAATTCGTTAAAATTTGTGCCGATTTACGATTTAGTAGCCAATTTTGTGTCGATTTTTACTATTTGGAAATAAACTGTAACAAGTTTCTAACGTTTCAGAAGCGAAATTGCAGAAATTTGGAAAATTTATCGACAAATTGTAGATGATGTATCGATTAATAATCAAATCGGCGCAAAATCGTGAAAATCGATGCCGATTTCCATCATCCAAGGAGATTAAAGCGTCAAAAAACTAATTCCAAGCAAACTTCCAAGGAAGTTTTTCAAGAACCTTAGAAGTTTTTTTATGGCTTTTTGAAAAATTTTTGATTTTTAAAAGAATTCCTAAACTTTCAAAAATGAAAGCTAAATTGACTGAAAGCTTTTTAAAATTGATGTAAAGCTCTACAGAAATTTACGAGTATTTGAAAAAATCTGGAAATGTAAAGCTTTCGGATTTTTAAGAATTTTTGGAGTTCTCGTTAAGCTTTTTAAAATTCTAGAGAGCTTAAACAGATTTTTTGAAGCTTCCAATGAAAGCTTTAGAATACTTTCATAGAAAGGATTTCATAGAAAGCTTTAGAAACCTGTCTTGGAAAGCTTTTTTAGACAGCATTTTTAGAAAGCTCTAGAAACCTTTCTTAGAAAGCTTTAGAATTTTTTATACAAAAATCTAGAAGCTTTAGAATCCTTTGGTATAAAGCTTTAGAAACATTTTCAGAAAGCTTTTTTAGAAAGTTTTCATAAAAAGATCTTTTTAGAAAGCTCTAAGAAGCCATTCTTAGGAAGCTTTAGAAAACTTTCATAGAAAGCTGTAGCTTTTTTTGGAAAGCTTTTTTCTGAAAGCTTTCATTGAATGCGTTTTTTTGAAAGTTTTCTAAGAAAGCTATAGACACCTTTTTCAAAAAGCTCCGGTTTTCTTTGGAAAGCTTTCTTAGGCAGCTTGTCTTTTAGAAAGCTTTCATAGAAAGCTCACTTAGAAAGCTATAGAAAGTTTTCTAAGCTTTAGCTTTAGAAGATTGCATAGAAAATAAAATTGATAGGATGAAAGCTTTTCAGAGCTTCCGAATTGGAGCTTTGGGGATCTTGTCAACAAAATATGGAAGTACTGGAAGTTTCTTCTGGAAGTATGTCTGGAAGTATAATATCTTCCCAATGCTCTAAAGAGCTTTTGCATGCGTTAAAAGAGAGAAGCTGACATTTACTAAGTTAAATACGCTAAGGACCATGATTTGCTGTTGATGTCGTCATATTGCTTCCCGAAAACTTTTCATGCTCTTCTCGCGGTGATCATACCCACAATAGGAAAATCAGTCTTTACTTTTGTGAAAATTCTAAAATCCATTCAAAAACACCTTAAATTCGATTAAATTTACAAATCATAACAATTCTAGATGTAAAAAAACGCTTCCATTCAAACCGCCATCTTAGCATCATCTGCCGCCATTTTAAACGTTAGTGACGCTAACCCTAAAAATTCAAATAACAGTTTTCCGTTACCTGATATGGAGCTCTTATGTGCAAGTCTCTATCCGCGCCCCATTCGCTGTCTCCGCCCAGGGCGACGTGGTGTGGACATCGAATCACATTTTGATGCTGGAGCGAATCCCTCGCCTGGATGGCATCGACTCGCATCCTTCGACTTATGTGGTTTCTGCAAGAGAGGTCAAGTGAGCTCCGAGGATGCGCGCGAAAACCTTCCGATTCCTCACCTGTCGTCATGGCTTGACGGAGAATTGAGTGAAGTGCGGGCAGGAACGCCGAGCCGCTCCATTCCCGCGCAGCCGGGCGACTGTACCGAGAGCATCTGCAAGAGGAGAGGGCATTGGGTGAGTCATCATAACCTCACATAACCTCAAATCGCCCTTGGCGGGAAAAAGTTCCCACATGGAAAATCTGCATTCGCATCGCGAGATGTGGCGGACGTGACCGCGTGGGAGTCATTAAAAATCAATTAATAGGGGATAGCGTGCAATTTGGGTCTCCCTAGGCGGCTGAATATCATTTGCACGCGTGACAATTGCGCGATGGTGGAGACGTGGCAAGACAATAAATGTCATGGAGACTTTTGGCTGATGCCGTGTGCATATTAAAAGGGAGAGATAATTCAATTTTTAACACCTGTCACCTGCAAGTCGATCCAGAGGCTGACCATTGTTTATGGTCTGGCCTTTTTTGCACCTTTCACCCTAACCTCCCGCCGCGCATCTCTCCCGCGAACGCTCTTCTTGCGCCTCTTCTTCCAAACCTCTCACTCTGGCTGGAGTGGATTTCCATATTTTGCATTTTATACAACATCGTGTGACAAGCTCTCTTGACTACAAATTGCATTATTAACATCTTCCCCAATGCGGAGAAAATATTCTCATAACCTTAAATTTTAGATGGCAAATCAATGATGTTGTTAAATTTTAAAGTTTTGCATGAATTTGATAGCATTTAATGTAATATTTAAAGCTTAAAGGTAATTTTGGATTATTTTTAAATCGTTTAGTACAAGTTCAAAACGATTTTAGTGCAGTAAATGATTAGATATCGATTTTAATATTAAAATATCCTGAATAGAGATAAATTTTTACAGTGCTTAACGATTAGATTAAAATAATTTACAAGATAAATGTTAAAAAACTACGTATCAAGAACGCTATTAAAACGCTTTAAACGCGTTAAAAAGCATTAAACGGGGTAAAACGCTTTAAACGCCTTAAAACACTTTAAACGCCTTAAGCGCTTTAAACGCCTTAAGCGCTTTAAACGCCTTAAAACGCTTTAAACGCCTTAAAACGCTTTGAACGCCTTAAAACGCTTTAAACGCCTTAAAACGCTTTAAACGCGTTAAAACGCTTTAAACGAGTTGAAACGCTTTAAACGCGTTAAAACGCATTAAACGGGGGAAAACGCTTTAAACGCGTTAAAACGCTTTAAACGCATTAAAACGCATTAAAACGCTTTAAACGCGTTAAAACGCTTTAAACGCGCTAAAACGCATTAAACGCGCTAAAACGCTTTAAACGCGCTAAAACGCTTAAAACGCGTTAAAACGCTATAAAAGCGTTAGAACACTTAAGCGCGTTAAAACGCATAAGCGCGTTGGAATGTCATAAGCGAATTAAATCATATGAAAGTCAAAAACACAGTTAAACAAAAATTATATTTTCAGCTTTATAAGATTGTTTAATTGTTTTAATTTTTTAGTACATTGCTATATAAGATTTCCAGCTAGCTATGTAACTTTTGCAATTGTACCGAATAAAATGTTAAAATTGTACTAAATTTTAAAATCTGACCATTATGGCTAAAAATTATACCCATAACCTCAAATTTCCGCCACATAACCTAGAAAATTTCCCACGAAATCCGCACTGCTGACTCAAATGTGAGTTTTTCCGGGAAAAGTGGTGGAAAAAAGCAGGGCAGGGGCGCATCATCGAGTCAGCAAAAGCCTAGACCGTGACGATAGACGCGCCGCATGGTGGATTCCCACAAGTGATTTCAATTCATTGCAAGAAATGCGTGAATGGGAAAAAACGAAGACGAAGTCACTGCCAAAGTGACTTCACAATCACATAATTGAATGAATAGATAATAAAATGCTAATAGAGTGAGTGACATGAGCGCGACGTGGAATAAATTGCGAGAGAAGGCACCATCAGAGAATCTTTTTCGTATTCGCGAGACATCAACCGCCAAAGAGTCATTCCGTGGGCGGACAATTTGAGATGACAAACCCGAGAATCTCTCCTTGGTCATTTGCATGTCTAACATATTTCCAATGCTGCATCTTGTGGCCCCGGCCAGGTCACTTTCTCACACACGCCACAACCGTGAGATCCAATTTCCGGGCTCAGTATTTGTTTACAAATGTGCGTTCTGGCACCGTCTTTGGGCATAAGAAGTAAAACATGCAAATGCAGCATAAGACATGGCGAAATACATTTTTGCCATTGCCAGAGAATAAAAATAGCCATTTTCGCAATCACTTGACACTCAAATTGGAGTGCGACGGTGGAAATGTGAGCCAAATGTTGAGCCTCTCTCTCGAATGTGAGGTTAGCGGAAAGGGGTCAGCTATATAAGCGGATGTTCAAGGAAATCTCATGCAACAAAGTTGCAGAAGAGATCAATTTAGGTGATTAGGTTTATTTCAATTGACATCTAATGAACAGATCTCGTGTTCACAATACTGGCTGTAATAGAGATAAGTTTTAAAAGTTTAGTACAAAGTCGAAATGAAGCTTGGATTACTTTAGAACAAACAACAATGCATGGCGTAAAATAATTTTTGAGAAAAACAAAACACACGTTTGCATATTATTGTTCCTTAAGGTTAAACTATTTAGACCAGTTCTAAACAATATCTTAAATGGCTTAATTTGGATTTAACAAAGATTAAAAAACCTTATCAAAAAAGAGATAGATGTTTCATATGTTGCTAAATATCATCTGTCAATCTTTGATGAGTTCTAAATGTATCTTAAGCGTTTTGACTTGTTCTAAAAATAGATTATAAGATCTTTTTTTTCTAGTGTTGCAAATTATAACTTATTTTTTAGCGAAAAATATTAGTGTATTTTTTTCAACTTATATATTTTTAATGTTCTTCGTATGAATAGACAAAAAATTTCTCAATCGATTTTCATGTTTTGCCTTTCGTTTCTCTTGACTCGAATAAGCAATGTAGGTCCTCCTATAAATCATCTTACACGATTTACCTTCGCGATGGGGTTTCGTTGTCTATTCATGAAACTGAAAACAGCATGAGTGAGATTTTCCCAATTTCCCTCAATCTCTCTCGTTGAACCCTTCAACGGGGGGAAGACCCCCCATAAAATCCCCTAAAATCTTTCGAGAAAGAGTGAACGCGTGCAAAAATGGCATTGAATGTCGGGGATCAAATTTTCTCAACATGAAAATTTTACAATTTTCTCAGAATTGTGCCATTCACACCGAAGACGTCTGTGTGTGTGTGTTTTTTGTGCCAAATTTCACACAATTATTTTGCCCCCACCGATGCACTTTTTCGCGACGAACACCATTTCAAAGTCTAAAGTGCATTTTTTGTTGCCCAGTGACGAAAAAGACGAGAAAATAGGGTTAAGTAATCACTTTTAGGCACTGAAAATGGTTTTAATTTGATTTTTTAAGTAATAGTTTGGTTAGAAATACTAGATTGAGGTTATGGTAACTGCGAAAACAGAATGAGATATTCTGTAATAGAAATATTACGACACGAAAAGCCAATTAGGGATTCCTTAGTGCTAAGGGTAAGCTGACAGAACAAATTTTCGTCAAACTAACTGGTAGTTGTGTCAGTTAACTCCATTTTTTTCCGCCATTTTCTTTTTAAAAAAACCTAATCATTTCTAGGGCAAATTTTTAGCAATTTTCTCATACAATCGAACAGGAATTCATTTCGAACAGATTTATCAGATGAGAAATTTGACGCAATACGCCGCCAAATGTCAATTCGGCTCTCAATTCCTTTTTGACACTTGACAACGACGCGCGGAAAACATTTTCTACCCATTTGTTGTGGAAAATCGTCTTTCTCAAACCTGTAGAAGGCTGAAAATTATAATGGAGTGTCAAATGAAGAAATTTTCGTCGAAATCCAGACTGAAAACCGTAAAATTTGTCCATTTGAAGGCAACTTCATGGTGACGCGCAAAAAGTGCCCCTATTAACGCCTTGATACAGTTTATTTTGGCTTTTTAGTACCTACCCTCATTCTTCTTTAGAGATGGATTTCTTTTGAGTTTTTTTTATGTGAAAATGAAGGAAAATCCGCCCCGAATATGATTAAGGTTATTTTAGTCATGCCAAAATTGACAAAAATTCACTGTCAAGCCAGCCAGAGACTGTCATGGCGTCAAATGCAAGTTTTTGAATAGAGTCAAACGATTTTTGCTGATAATCTCATACAAAAACATTGTATAAAATGATTGATTTAATTTGCTATTTCATTAATTAATGTAGGTACTAAAACTTGTACTAACAACTTTCGTCTGATAATGCAATACCTACCAAATATTTTAATTTAAAATCTTTTGAATTTTACCGTAAATTTGTAAAAAAAATATGCCGTTTTCCTCACATTTATTCCAAAACTGTTAATCTTACGTATTCCAGTTGCCAAAAAGTGGTTTCTTTCCCCTAATAAACGTAGATGGGAGACATATAAATATTCGTCGCGACACATTACATAAGAAATGATTCCTTGAATGGTCTTTTTTTCTGCACAGCTCTTGATTTTGTGTTAATGCGATATTAATTAAAAGTGGGAGAGGGTGGAAAAGGTGGGAAATGTGCAGCGAATACAAATGAGTCTCTTCTGAGAATTGACACGGTCGCATGAATTGCACACTTTAAGCTGCAATTGCAATTTCTGCGCACACACTGGAAGGAGGGGAGAGGGCGGGGGGGGGGCGAGGAGGTGGACAAAGGCGGGCGACCAGACGGCCGGAAGGCCTCTTTGGACAACTCACGAGGAGTCTCAATTTGCAGCGGAAGCCAATTGCGACACTTCCGCATCATCTGCAGATAATCAGCAAATATTTGCGCCACAAAATAAAAATGTGGGTGCAAAGTTTAGACTTCGTTGAGTGCGCTCAGACACGTTGTATCTGGGGAGGAGGGGGTTAATTTTACAATTCAATTAGATCACTAAACCGATTGAAACCGATTCAGAAGCGTTTTAAACCGGTTTAGGTTGAAAAAATGAGGTTAGGAAGAAAAATTTTCAAATTTTCAAATGTCCGTTACAACCTTGGTGCAACCTTTCACTTTTGGGAAAAATTAAGGACCTGTTGATAATCTCTGGGTCAATTTAAGGGGGTGTCTCCTAAGATCCGAAGTCTCTATCTACAACCGTGTACCCTCAATTTTTCTCCTCAGACGGGGAAACAGAAAAAAACGGACAAATGGCGTAATTTGGATTGTAGTATTACCCTAATTTTTCTCTTTTGTTGATGGCAATAAAAAAGTATCGGATTTATCTGCGAGCGTCATGAGACGATGGATGAATCATTGCGCGTGCACTGATATAAAGCCAACTCTCCCGATTTCATTTGTCGGGATTAATCATTGCCCCATTAATAGTTTTGATTGCATGAGTAATGGCTGAAAACTTTCCGCACCACAAGAAGACTTTTTATGCCATTCTTGGGGATTTCCTCCACAATTCGTCGAATTCCGCATCGAAGGTGTGCATTTTTATGGAAATAGTTCTGCGTATGTGGCCAACAAGTAGAACAATCGCGTCAGACAAGCTGGCGAATTCAATTACGAATGGGCAAAGGGAGAGCCTCAATTAACGCACTCTTGAAAATTGATGGAAATTGCGATATTACATGACATGGAAGGCATTTTAATTGAGACTAGGGAAATCTCTTTCTCACATCATGAACTGTTTGGGTGAGTTTTTTTTTCTCTTTCAGATGAGGATTTAATGGAGGGAGCGATGGTCAAAGGGGTCGCAGATGTTGTAATTGAAAAGAAATTGTACTTGACGGAAGATCATAACTTTGATGAATATTCTATTTCAACGGAATAAACTTTTGGAACATGTTCTAAATACTTAAGAAGTTTCAATTACCTAACAAATTTTTGTATAGTTGAAGATTTTTCAATTCAGAACTAAAGAAGTCTTAAAAAGTTAGATTCGTAAGATCGTCAATATTTTATAGAACTAGTTTTTATTTTTAAAGAATTTTATTTGAATTTGAAACCGAAAAATTTCTTTTAGAACAGATGAAAAAACTTAAAAAGTATTAAAAAGTCTTTTAGACGATTTTTTGCTGCTTGAATTGTTTCGAAAACTTTTATTATTGAAGATTTTTGAATTTAAAACCCAATTTAAAAAACTAACTAAAAAAAACTGTTGGTGTTCTAAATCGTAAGGTCATATATTTGTTGCTGAAATTGCTTAGAAAAACTTTTAATACTTATTGAATATTTTTAAAGTTGATGTTCAAAACACTTAATATGTTCTAAATAATTAGATTATAATATCAACTTTTTGATAATAGAATAGTTTAGTACAGCTCTTATGAAAGATAGTTTTTGAATTTCGTACTGAGGAAATCTTTTAGAACAAGTGCAAAATGTTAATTCGATGTTAATAGAGTTAATAGATCTCTGGATATTTGTTTATAAAAGTGATCAAAAAACCTCTTATTATTTAGGATTTTTTTTAAATTTACAACTAATGAAATCTAATGAGGCATGTTCTAAATATATTATAGTATTATACTTATAATGTTCTAAATGTTCAGATAAAGGACTTTTTCTTGCTAGAATTGCATAGATTTATTTTTACTGTCTAAGATTATCTAATTTAGAACCAATAGAAACTGTTTATAAGATTTAAGTACTAAAGCTGTACCAATAATAGAAATGTAAGTTCTAATGATTATAGTTCTAAGAAGTTCTAATCATTTTGAATTCAGAACCATCTCTAGACATTGAACCAGTTATATCTATAACTTTAGAACTCAAGAATTAGATTATACTAAACGTTAAATAAATATAACAAAGTCTTTTAGTACAGGTCTATTCTTTTAATTCAATTTTTCAAAACTTTACTGAAATGTAAAACATTTTAAATCATGTAAATTTAACTAAAATTGTTTAGATATATAAATTTTTTGGGAACACTTGATATTACTGTCCTTTTCTAACCAACGCAATTTTGCATATACAGATAGGTATGAGGCAGCAGATTATTTTACTTATGATTCAATGCCCAGTTTAGCTCATCAAAAATTGCATTTTCCTACATTTTGAAATGTTTCTTTTTGCGATTTTAAACCCGCAATATTCCAATTATTCTACTCTATGTCATCTTAACATGTTTGCCAGTTAATCTTAGCGCGCAAAACAGTCTTGAACGTGTCCTTCTGGGGGATTATCATCCAAATTCCGCACAATTAATACAATAATATTGACATTTCGATAAAAAATCGAAAACATTAAACAGAACTAGATAATTTCAAGAGACTCTGCCACCACAAGTCCTTCGCATGGAAACACGCGAAGCCGCAGAGCAATTACTTCCACGTGGAGACATTGAATTGAGTGGGAAAAATCATCAAATCATCTTAACACGACACAATGATAGGAATTCACTTTTTTGATCTTAAGTATAAAATAAACACCCGTTATGCAATTTTCCTGGGTATCGGCTAATTGAATAATTGACTCTTAGCGTCAGCCATGAGAACGCTTTTTATTTTCTCCACGTGCAATTGATGGATGGAAAACTGGATTTTTCCGCCTTATCACAAAAGAGCGTGGGCGAATGTGGCGTATCTCAGGGTCTTACCGTATCGTATGACGCACGTTTGACCCAAAAGAAAATCCGATGGGATGCAGGAAAATCCCCCGCGTGTGTGTGTGTGTGTGGTGGGAAAATCGATATGAACGTCTGTCGAGCCGATTGAAGTTTTCCCCTCGCATGTAGGGCCGCGCGCGCCCCTCTTGCACCGCCCCAAGACTGACCGTCGCGGTGCAGAAAATGTCTCTCGACCTTGACGGCGACCAAAGTGGAAAATTCAGCTGCGCGAGAGACCCTTAATTGGACATGCAGACAGAAAAGAGGTGTGCAAATGATGAGGGGTTGAAATGTCGGCACGTGGAAGGGAAGCCCATCGGCAAAGGGTCACCGTGAAAAGACCGGGTGGTGAGAGTCGCTCCGGCTTATGGTGGATGAAGATTCCAAATGGGTAGGTAATTATTGTGCGCTTTTTTTTTCTTCTAATGACATTGGAAATGTGGAAGGGAATTTTCTCAGTTAGAGAAAGTGGAAATTTTTTTGGAAATTGGAGGGAAATTGAGCAATTGGCAGGGGATTCGATGTTTTTCTATGTTTTAATACAAAACGTTTTAGTTGATATCTTAGAAAGTAATCAACATTTTAAATTGAAAATTTAAGGTTTTCTTTGTATTTGAAAGGAGTATCGGACGCTAAATTTTAGTTCAATCGGAGCTAATATTCTTCGTAAATCATAGAAAATTAAATAATTCTATCAATTTTACAAAAATAAGAAATAAAATCAGTTTAACCTCGCGAACAGACTATTGAATTCAATAAAAAGTATGGCGGAAAATTGAATTCGAAAAAAGCAAAAATTGAATCCGATGAAATCGCATATCCCGAGCCGCCTCTGCATTTTTCTGACCAACAAAGTGTCATTTTCAC
>CAKKOB020000316.1:21680-40907 GCA_918844115.2 Phlebotomus perniciosus | reverse complement strand
CTTATGAAAATGACACTTTGTTGGTCAGAAAAATGCAGAGGCGGCTCAGGATATGCGATTTCATCGGATTCAATTTTTGCTTTTTTCGAATTCAATTTTCCGCCATACTTTTTATTGAATTCAATAGTCTGTTCGGAAGGTAAAAGTTTTTTTTAGTCTATTTGGATATTACTTTCTAGAAATCCGCCAAAAGGAAATTTTATAAATTCAATACGAAATAGTTTTTTTTCTCTAATCTTAAATTTAAGAATTAGATAAAGAGTAAGTCATTTTCTTAATTTTACAGGAACATTTTTTAATGAGATAAAAATGTCTTTTTGCCCTTTTAAAGGTTTCTTGAGCTTAACTTTTTGGAAAAAGGGGTTTTAAAAATTCATTTTCAAACATTTTTTGGAAATTTAAAGCTAAGCACTAGAAAATACTTTGAAAATAAAAAAATATTATTTCTATCTTTAAGGTCCATAAAGAACTCTTTAAGGTTGCTAAAAACAAAAAATCATTTAATTTGAGCTGTTCAACTTCTATTTTAGCAAAATGGGAACTAAAATTATTGTAAATTATAGAAAAAATACATAATTCTATTAATTTTTCATTAACTTTTTATTAAAATAAAATTAAAAAGTTTTCCTATATTGTTTTTCAAACTTTCTTGGGCTTTAGTTTCGAAATTTTAAAAAAGTAAGTTATAAATTTTATCTAAGCATTAGAAAAACGTTTGTAATAGAAAAACCAGCTAATAATGAAAAATTACTATTGTTTCGCCCATTGAAGTCCGTAAAAAACGCCCTAATAAGTTACTATTGTTTATTTTTAATATTTTGAAGATTCTTAAATTTCAACGAGATCTTTTTAAAAACGACTCAAAACCCGCGAATCTCGGGGCTTCCCTGTATTTCGGGGAGCGGGAAAGCTTCCGTGGCGACTTCCGCATCTGTAATTCCGCGCAAGGGTGAAAATTCTGCCAAAGAAAATCCAACATGAAAATTTTCCTCTCTCTTTGTCCGCTCTTTATCTCCTCAAAAAAAAAGACTCTCTGGCGATACTTTGCTCTGTTTTCTATCGAGGTTGATCGCGTTTTTTTTGCTGCTCTTTTGATTTTATCTCAAAGCAGATAATTTCTCTTTGTTCGTTCATTTTTTTTTCGTATATAGTTTGTTTGTGGGAGTAAAGAGAAAAAAAGAAGAGTTTTGTGGGGTGAAAATTGGGCGTGGAAAAGTCTCTCATGGAGCGGAGGATGCACATATGATGACAGAATTTTCTCTCTGTCTCTCCCTTCTTGGGCATCAGCATCCCAAAAGAGATTCATGGCTGCGGACGGATTGAGGCTAATGGGCAATTCTGCGTTCGAGCCACCACGAAAATGCTCCCATTTCGCAGTCGAGACTCGCCAACGATCAATAAAGTGGAGGCACAGTTTTTTTTCTTCTTTGCAAAAATTCTGCCCTAAATAAGAAGAAATTGAGAGAGACTTACGGGTACAGGATGTTCCGGCTCCGCGTTGAGAGGAGTTTGATCGTCTGGCAGGAGCGGTATTGGTAATGCCAGAGCCCTGGAGGCTCGTTGAGTTGCCCGCAAGCAACACACAATTCCAAAGAACGTTAATACTGCAGCTCCGACCAGAAGAACGACAACAATCGCAATCCTAAGAGCTGCAAAGAGGCCAAGAAAAAATGGGGGGAAATATTAAAAATCTGCCTAAAGGTCGACAATTTGTAAAGGATTTGCCTAAAAATGGGAGTTTTGAGAAAAATTGCCTAAAACTAGGCACTTTGTACATAAGTTTTCCTTAAATTTGCCTAAAAGTATGCAATTGCAAAAGACTTGTATTGTTTTTGAACCTAAAATTGGAAAATTGATGTTCAGAAATTTTGCTCATAAATCGACGAATTTAGCTAAATTTAGGTAATAAATCCAAGATTTTTCTCAAAATTCGCCGTAAGGTTAGCAAAATGCTAAAGATTTTGTTTAATTATCTGGAATTTTGCTAAAAATGTCTAAATCTGACAAACCAATAAAATTCTGCTTATAAATCCTCGAAATTGTCTAAAAATAGCCTATACTTAGGCATTTTATGCATGGGTTTTGCTTAAATTTGCCTAAAAAATTCCTAAAACTAGACAACTTTTACACGAATTACATGAACGATTTTCCATAAATCAACAACAATTGCCTAAAATTAGGCAATTTATATTTGAATTTCACCCAAAACTCGACCAAAAGTCAGTGATTTCTAAATTTTTGTCTATAAATAAGCTTAGTACGTAACGAATGCCTAAAATCAGACACTTTCTCCATGAAATTTGAGCAAAAATGCCTGAAATTAGACTTTTTTATACATGAATTTTACCAAAATTCACTTAAATGTCGGAAAATATCAAAAGATTTTTTAAAAATAAGTAACAATTGCCTAACATTAGGCACTTTATACATGAATTTTGCCCACAATTCGCCTATAAATCAACAATTACCAAATATTTTGTTGCTAAATACGCAATTTTTCGAAAATGCCTAAAATTAGACAAATTGTACATGAATTTTGCTCAAAATTCGCCTAAAAGTTAGCAATTATTAACAAAAAAACTTTGTCAATAAATCTACAAATGAGCAAAAACGCCTTAAAGTAAAGGCAAAATATCCAAATTTTGTTTATAAACCGCTAAAGTTATCTAAAATTAGATCAAAATTAGGCACTGGACAAAAGTTTTGTCAAGATTTGCCTGAAAAAAATAACAAATTGGTTTGAAATTTGGCTAAAAATATAATGACAGCTGTATTCTAAATTCAATAAATCTATATCAAAATTAGTAGATTTTACGTAAATTTAACCTCAAAATCAAACAAAATTAATGATATTATCTAGTTATAAAGAATAAGAGATCAAAATAACGAAAAAGATTAGATCTTACGCCAAATTTCACCTAAATTTAGGCAAATTTTTTAACATTTCTCCTAAACTTAGATAATTTTGTATAAATACGCCTGAAAACATACAAATCGTTTCCAAAAATGCAAAATTTCGCCTTAAGTCCATCAATCAGTCAATTCAACGTTAAAATTTCAGCTGAAAATCGGCAAATCGCCCCCGAAAACTCTCCCGATCGGCAAGATTTGTCCCCCTGGGCTCAATAATTGAAGTTCAAATAAATTGGATTGACTCTCCCTCGATTAGCATATAAATGAGGTCTGGCCGGGGGGAAGTGATTACTCAATTAGAGTCCACTTTGGCCGTCCTCAGGCCGGAGTGGCTCGGCTAAATAAAAATACGCGCGAGGTGGTTGATTTTTGCGCGCGCATCTCATCGAGAGTGCGAAGACTTAGCCGTTTAGTGCAATTTTAATCTACACAAATTGCTGCCAAGGTTGATTATATAAATTTCCTCATTGCTCTCCGGCAGCCACACCAGAGTTCAGTGTCACTTGTTCACTTTATTTGGTGTGACCAAACGATCGTCAACCGGAGCATCGATCCTGTGGCCATACTTTCCCCCAAATTCTATTGCTGACAATTTATTTTAACTGCCAACGATAAACAAGACAGTGAAACCCATCGACAAGCTAAAGCGAGGATCGTCTTTCGATTTTGTATTTCGCCATCATTATTATTTATATATAAATCCGAATTCCAAGGAAAAGCCACTCTGTTGTGTCTGGCTTTCCTGATGATTCACGTGAAATATCTTTTTTCGGTGGAAGTCATGAGAATTCCAAATCTAACAGAAAAAATTCCTTCTTATATTATTATAGATAGATAAAAAATGCAAAGCGCGAAGCCATGCACTCTATGGGTGGAAAAACATTAAAATGTATTTTTAAAGTTATATTGCCGAGACTTTTGGGATTTTATTTAGGTGTATAAAAGTGTCTCAAAAAATGCAAAATGCGTCTTTCTTCAGTGATTCGGGGGAAAGCTTAATCTCTTAAGACTATAGAGACATTGTTTCAATATCTTCTTCCAAGGAAGATTTCAAAATAAGCGGGAGGATTTCTTGAAATTCTATTTAAAGAGTCAGAAAAACAAATAGGAAAAAACTTAATAGTGGAAAATTACGCTATTGTTTGCCTTTTTGAGCTTCAAAGCTTTTATAACAAATTTTTTAAACAGATTATAATTTTTAATTTTCTGACCTTTAATTTTTTAAAATTTTTATTGCAATCAGAAAATTCTCAGGAACTCATAAAAAGTTTTAGGATCTTTTCTATCTTTTCTATAATATGGTTTATGTTTGGAAATTTCACAAGACTCTTAACATATAACTAATAATTAAGTTCTAAACATTTTTCCAAAAAGAAAGCTTTGGACAATTTACTAAACTAAAAGAATACTAAAAACTTTGAAAAAATCATTTGAGGAGTAAGGTAAACGCAGTGCGTACCGACAGTGAAGCTCCTACCGACACATACATAGATGCGCTAAGAAAATAATACATCTGTCGGTACGAGCTTCACTGTCGGTACGCACTGCGTTTACCTTATAAAAACTCTCAAGATATCAAAAACTTCAAAACATTATTGAATTAATTAAAAGTTTTTTTATTCTCTATTAAAATTATTTCAAGGCTTTTAGTTTTTTTGTCCAAAACTTAGAAAAATAGCACAACCTAGATTGTATAATTAATATCTATTTTTGTCGTGGAAATAAAAAAAATTTAGAGCTTAAGTTATGTAATTTTACAGATTCTTGAGAAATTTCGAAAGCTAAAAAAACTTCTGAAGAAATTTCTAGAGCTTTTTAAGAGCTTCTAAAGAAGTTTATTAACGTAATAAAGGCTTTGTAAAAGAAAAACTAATCTACCGAATTTCGAAAGAAGTAACATTAAGCTATATTTGTTTATTTTGGCGTTAGCGCTGCGTTGACATTCCGTAACTGCTCAGTCATTTTAACGCAAATAAATAGCGTTCTTTTTCCTTCAGAGTTTTGTTTCTTATAATTATTAGGTTAAACGTGTTAAATACTGAATGCATGCAATTTCACAGCGCCTGCGTTGCGTTAACTTGTCGCATTTAACGCAACGCTAGTGCAGTAATATTGCATATTTAATTTTTATCCTGTTAATCGTACGAAATATAGCTTAAAAATGAAATAGCAGTTGATTGTGTTTAACTGACAATGCAGTTAAGGAACATTAAGCAACGCCGACGCCAGAAGACAAAAATAGCTTAATGATCTATTATGAAAGTTCGTGAAAAGCTATAAAAACTCAAGATCGAGACTTGAAAATGATCCTTTCTAGCGTTTTTAGTTCTTGGCGTAGCGTTGACAATCAGGCCTGTGTTTTCGGATTAGATTGTCCCAAAATCCGATCTTCCTTTTACTCTGTTCATCTTTGAATTTTTGAAAAAGTTACAGACAAGTCTTGAATAAACTAGCATAAAATGAGGTTAGATTAGACGTCAAAGCTCTTCCGAAGTCCCTTTCGAGCGCTTCGACACTTTTGGGACAAAATGGGACAGATTGAATCCAATCCAATTCCATCTATCAAGCGGGAATGGACTTACAGTTTATATCGGCAAAATTAAGATTAATCTCAATCTAATCAAGCGATGTAAATGGTTTCAATAACAGGTATCACTGCTACGCCAACGTAACGCCAACGCTAAGTGTTATAGCACATCTATTAAACATACATAAATACATATTCACCGCGATAATGAAGTTTTTGACGTCGTCACTTATTGTTTCGTTTATTGTAGAGTTATCGATTCACTAACCTATTCTTTTGATTACTCACGCAAGTGATTGTACTTCAGATTAACATGCTAACAGCGTTTGAGTTTATTTCTCTGCAACATTCCCGAAGTGTTACTCAAACTCCCATTATTATGCTGCAAAATCCCCAAATTTATCATTGAATGATTTTGCATTTTTTCTTTTTGAATTAGTCATTAGAATCTTCAGTTTAGAACGTTCTTTTTTTGTATGTAAAACCAATCACAGTCATTGTCACCTCCAAAATCGCCCCCCAGTGCATTCGCTTGTTGTCTTGATGGGTTGGGCGGGGGGAAGGGGGGGCGCGATAGGAGGGACTCTGGTGGACAAAAAAGCATTGTGCATTGCTGGCAAGAGATAATTGTGTTGACCCTAAATGAAATCGCCGAGAGCTAACGGTTGGATGATGGGGTGGGGTGGGGGGGGAGGGAAATTGAAAATATTTCGCGCTTATCGCCGTCAGTCTATTTGTAAGACAATGTGTATTGATAAAGCTCGGGTGCAGCTGGATTAATGGATGGTGGATGAGTGAGAGATCGCTTGAATGCGATTCTGATTAATCCCCTTCACCAGGCGCGCGATTTTTTTTTGCATTGAGCAATGAGAGTGCATCGGTGGACATCGGCAAAAAGTGCGCGGGGGGCTGTAAAAATCGGCAGAAAGAGAGAGAGAGGAGAAACTCGCCAGACTGATAAGCGCGATGTGTTGAAAAACAGAAATCAGTAAATTCCTTCGCCTTTTCCACTCTCCCGCTCCAACAACACTGTAATCACTCATTATTTTTCTCCGCCGGGCACGAAAAATCGACGATTGTGACGTCAATGGCACAAAGACACACCAGGCTCAACACACCACGCATATCATTATTAGACAGACTTTATTTACTGATAATGGAAATGCCAATTAAAATTTTTTCCCCATGCACACTTCTGCGCCTTTGTCGCGCTTTCCAGGCGCGCTCGGTGGTGTGAGAAGTGCGATGCGGGCGATGCCATCGGCAAAAAGTGCAATTTTGGATCTTTCGAGATGCCTAAAATAAGGCTGGATTTGATTTCAAGCCAGAAAGTAGGCAAGAAATGGCCCAAAAGTAGGCAAATTGTTATAAAATTAGACGCAAGAAATAATAAAAACTAAAAAATTTGTGGAACAATTGCCCAAATATACGGCAAAACGCCCAGACGTTCCCCCCTCATCAGAAGTTGGCAGCATTGCTGCCCTCCCTCGGGCGGTCCCGGCCGACTGGGGTCAATAGTCACTTAGGGGTAGTTCGAACGTTCCAAAAGTTGGGTGACGAAGTCAGTCGCGTAGAGCAGCTCGATCGGTGCACACGCATATGCAGATTACGGAGATCAGTGCAAATCGGAAGTGACTATGGGTGATTCCCAGCGGTCTTTGGGAATGAAGGCGCCCTCCACAGAGTCTTTCGCGAGATTTTCTTTCATTTTTCCCATCAAGTGGTGGAATTCCACAAAATCAAAATTAATTTTTGCAAAAATTATCTTTAAAATTTAATTTTAATTTGTCATTTAAAGCCTTTAAAGCTGTTTAAGAAAGTTTGAAAGCTTTATAAGAAATCTTTCTAAAACTTCTTAAGAAAGATTTCGAAGAGAGCTTTCAAAAGCTTTTCTAAAACTGAAGACTTTCTAAAGCTTTGTTTGAGTAAAGCTTTTCTAAAGTTTTTTGTCAAAAAGCTTTTCTAAACCTTTTTGAAAAAGCTTTAGAAATCTTTTTGAGAAAGCTTTCTAAAGCTTTAAGAAAATTTTCAAAGGCTGTTTGAAAAAGCTTTAATAAGAACTTTCTAAAACTTCTTAAGAAAGCTTTCAAAGAGAGCTTTCTAAAGCTTTTCTGAAAACTGTTAGAGAAAGCTTTCCAAAGATTTTCTTAAGCTTTTCTCGAGAAAGCTTTTCCAAAGGTTTTTTGACAAAAAGCTTTTCTAAACCTTTTTGAGAAAGCTTTAGAAATCTTTTTGAGAAAGCTTTTGATAAAGCTTTGCTAAAGCTTTTGAGCAGGCTTTTCTAAAGCTTTTGAGCAGGCTTTTCTAAAGCTTTTGAGAAAGCTTTTCTAAAGCTTTTCTAAAGCTTTTGTTTAGAAAGCTTTTTTGAAAGAGAAAGCTTTTTTTAAAGCTTTAAAAATTGCCAAGTTTAGACTTGGCGTAGTGCCCCGACACGTTGCGTTTAAAGAGGGGGGAGTCAGTGGGATGATAAAGTCTGTTGCTTTTTGCCGAATGGGTTTGATGAATTTCTCTAAAATTTTTTAGAAAAATAAAAGGCCTGGTCCTGATCCGATGGTCGACTTTAGGGGGGGTCCCACATAGACCCGAAGTCTCTAGTGGGAATGTTTAGTGAAATGATTTGCGTAAAAAACCGAGTAAAACATTAACCAGTTGAAACTGTCAGTTGGCTTGTCATTTAATTTGACGTAAATTTTTTCTGTCAACTCAATCTTGTTCTAAACGATCTTTTTGTAGACCTTTGACTTTTTAAAAGTCTTTTATTCTGAGTTATTAGTTTTTGCAAATCCTTGCCAATTTTCCAAAAATTGCCCATTTCTGGGCGAAATTTTCTTATTTTTCCCCCATTACTTATGCACCAACCATGATGAGTAATTTCACTCACGATGATGAGGCAAAAAATCGATTTGAAGTCACGAAAAATTGCCTCTTGATTCCTTGGGGGGAGAGACAAATAGAGTCTCCAGCATTGACTTGTGGTTGACGAAGAAAGTTTCTTTCTCCACTTCCATCAATCTCACTCGCCCTTCGGCGACTCACATAGAATACGAAAAAGGGTTTGTGCATGTTTCGGGATAATTTTCATCTCTGATGAATGTTCTCGCCAATCGTCTCGCGGAGGGTGATTTCAAGGGGGGCCTCGGGGTCACTTTGGCGGCGACGAAAGTGCACAACTTTTACTTATTAGAATTTCATTTCAAGGTGAATTGTCTAATTTTAGCCAAAGAAAAAGCCATTAAAAATTGACATTACAGCCACTCTTTTCACTTGCTTCAGAACTTGAGTAAATAGTAGACAATTTGGAGGAGAAAAGAGAGTCTCTGTTGTGCCTTCTGAGTCAACAAAGAGTGAATCAATAAATTTATTTGGCAAATAAACATGATGGATAATGCTTCATGTGTTTTTGATGAAAATGATGAAAAGAAAGGGGTTTTGATAACATTGATGGTTTTGGTGGCTTATCAAAGTCCACAAAAATTATCGCTTTATGTAAAAAGAAATAAAGAGAAAGCTCTTAAGACTGGCGTTTAAAGAGTTTCTGTTGTAATTTATATAAACTTACTATAATATTTAACACTCAAATTGTACTGGGAGATTTGGGTGATGATTTGCGGATTTTGATGCAAGATCAGCGCCGATTTGACGATTTGCATTATTGAAAAAATTTGAAGTTATAAATCTGTTGATTTCTCGGCGAAAACGACGCCGCAGTGCCGGTTTCATTTCGCAAATTATCATTAACACTTCGTTGATTACAAAAGAACATGAATTACGGTTTCTAATGTTTCTAACCTTAATTTTACGGAACCGTCGATAAGTTTTTGTTGGATTTATTTGTTTTTAAACAAATATTTTCTCGAAATTCAGAAACCAAGTTTCAAGGGGCGCCATCTGTCAAACACTAGGAAAATATTTAAAGACATCAAGAATCAGGAAAGTTGCCGAATATGAGGGGTAATGTAACAAATATCGCGGATTCTAACAAATTTGCGAGTCTAGGAGATAGTTTAATAATTGCAGGTTCAAATCCCAATAATCAACTTTTTCCTAATTTGTCTTTTTCTCTTTTTTTACCATATTATTTAATCATAAAGTGAATATATTATTGATTTTTGACTCTTGTAACGCATTTTTTAGTTCACTGTCGTCCAAATCTCTGAATTTTATCACGTGCTGATAACGGCTGACAATTATTAGATAAAGCTTTTCGGGGAATTCGCTAAAGGATTAATGAGAGAAAATTTAAGAAGTATTTCAGGTTTTTTGGGAAAAATGCAAATATTTTACGAAGTTTACGAATAACGAATCACGACCATAAGCGCCATTTCTTATGCAACAACCTAGTATTTTGCCACTATGTTGCTCCCAGAGCATAAAATGTCTCGTGATTGCAACACACGAGAACACATTTTTGCTCTCAATACAATGTTGAAAAATAGTTCTTTGCCATCGCAAAAATAGCATTCAGACGAGATTGAAAAGGTTTTTTTCCGTTAGAAGTTACTTTTGGGGGTTGAGACATCCATTTTTGGTGTTTTGACTGATTTTGCAACACAAAAATTTGACTGCAGATGCAAGAACGTGACTAAAATTGAGTCAATTGTTCTCGAAGGATTTTCCGCTGTGAGTCCGAAAGGCAAGAGAAAAAAAAACTGCTCCAATGCTTCTGTTTGAGTCCCAGACATCAAGATAATGAAACGACGAGACACATTCGCGTGAGCATTTGTGGATGAAATGTGTGGAAAATGAGACTGACTTGAGCATTTTGAATGAAACAAGCAAGAGCAGCTGATAAGATTAAACATTAACCTCACGGCCGACAAATATTGGTGAGTCTCGCCAATTGTGGACATTTGGCCGCTTTTCCATAGACCAACAAGTACATTTGACCGAGAGAGACTGAGTGTCTGCAGACACACCCATAGGAAAGTCCACGGAAGAGTGGGAAATGTCCCAAGGATTTGTCAAGGATAAGTAGAAATTGTGGGAAAAAAAACACCGGAAAATCCCTGAAGTGTAAAAAAATTGAGCCACAGCTTGTCTGCCATGGCATCTCACCTTTGTCCCAAACCCTCGAGACTCTCCTTTTTTCCTCACATCGCTAGAATTGCTGGCTAGACAAAACAATCCACTCTAGACATCATAGAGAGTGGCTGTGAGCGAAAAAAAGGGGAAGAGAAACGCTTTAATAATATCGAGGGACGAGAAAAACAAACACGCAGAAATACACGGAAAATACTTGTGGCCATTTTTCTCGAGAAAAAAAAGAGCCACCGAGAAAAACAAGAAGCGCCGAAATATTTCCTCAAATACGAAGTAATTTAATTTTTGGGGCAGAGACGCATCGATCAGTGCACATTATTGTGTCTCCCACTGTGAAAAATTTAATTAATTGACTGTGACTCCCCAAAATCGCTGGGATGACTGACTTTTTTGCTCTTTCGCTTCTTTTAGTCGCTGTCTGGTTCCGAAGAGTAAAAATCAATTTTTAAATTCACCCAAAGTCACACGAAATAGACAGCCAACAGACAGTGGCACATTTATAGACTCACGCAAAATAGGTGGGTTTTGTTGGTAAATTGAACGGTTTTTAGGAACTTTTTTTTACGAAGTTTTAAAAATAAAAAAATAAAATGAAAAATAACCCATTAAAAAATTATCTGTGTAATCAGCGTCAAACCATTTTAGCCAAGAGATACTCATCTTTGAGGTTAGGTTTGATTCGAATTAAACCTTTTATTAGAAGGCTTAGATTGCTTCGCTTATAACGCTACAGAAAATCCGGATTTTCTTCGAAAAATCGATCAAATTCAGATAGTCTGATCAGTTTTGACGATTAAAGTTGGATTATCAGAATCTTAAGCCGTTCAAACGCATTTTATTGCGTTGAATTGCATTAAAACGCTTTTTAAACTGGTTCAAATCGTTTTAACGTTGTTTAGTAGCATTAAAATCCCCTTAAAATCGCCAAGAGTGTAGTTTATTTGCCTTAATATACTTTTTAAAATAAATCGTTAAAAGTATTTTAATGCAGTTTATTTGCATTAAAATGCATTTTAAACAGTTAAAAAACGTTTTAACGTTCATTTTATTGCATTAAAATGCATTTGAAGTCGGTTTTAAGAGCTTTAGAAGGCGTTTAATTGCGTTTTAGGGCATTTTAACTGGTTAAATTGCATTATAAAGCATTTGAAGCCGGTTCAAACGTTTTCAAAGACTAAAATTAATTCTAAGAACACTTTTGATCGTGACAATGTATTTTACACTTTAGAAAGATTCTTAGCAAGTACAATAAAAATTCACTTTCTGACCAACGGCAACGGATTTAAATAGAGTCATTTTGAATATGCAACTTTAGAATTCGA
This sequence comes from Phlebotomus perniciosus, assembly GCA_918844115.2. Classification (NCBI taxonomy): domain Eukaryota; kingdom Metazoa; phylum Arthropoda; class Insecta; order Diptera; family Psychodidae; genus Phlebotomus; species Phlebotomus perniciosus. The sequence continues at coordinate 29,105 of CAKKOB020000316.1, read as the reverse complement.
AACATCAGAATCCGCGATTTTCATTTCAGGTGATCATTGAAGTTTTAACTTAAAACAAATCCTATTTTTTATTTTAAACATTTTGAAATGTCAGTTTTGTTATTCTCAATTGCAGATCAGCCAGAATTTTCCCGGTTTTCCCGACTTTTCCCGTGGTTACAGCTCGCAGAACATTATTTGGACCTCAGATTTAGCTTATAAACCCTGGAATTAGGCTACTGAGTACATTTTTTTCGGATTCTTCACAAAATTGTTTACACAAGGATCTATTTAGATTTTTTGATTTTTCTTTTTCTCTTCTTTAAGTGCTGTGAGAGTTCTGTGAATTTGTTTTTCAATAAATTTGACTAAAAAGGATCAAGAAAGACTTGATTAACAAAATCATCCAGTTTAAGCCTTTCAGGCTTGAACATCGAAATATTGATCTTTAATATTTCGAATTTGACGATTTCCGAATTTATAACATTCGATAATAAATTCGAATAATGGAAAACCCAACGATTTTTTTCTAAAAAAAAACTTTTCCCAATCATTTATTTTTCTGATCATAAAATCTAACAGGGGAGTGTTGTTGGTTTTGGCTGCTTGCTTTTTATTGCTCACACTATGTGTGTGTTTCACAAGCAAGTTGCTTGGGTGGAAATAGAGAAAAAGAGGCAGCACGAGAAAAAAGTGCATCACTTGGCAATATCGAGAGTCTTGGGGAATCAGCTGATGAATTGACACTATTTTTTCTCTTTTTTCTACTTCAAAGATCTTATGGCCGTTAAGAGAAAATCTTGATCCGTACCTATTGGCTACTTCATGGCGAACCTGCGGATAGACACTTTCTTTTTTTTTTTGCTTCACTATGACATTCACTTGACACTTGGACTGGACAGTCCCACGAAGGTGGGGCCCTTTCTGCGGAATATCGTCAGACTATCTGCTCTCTCTTCCTCCGCCTTCGTCTCCCTCTCATCCGAGACACTCACTTAAGGACTTTCAGAATCGCACTGAGATATTGACCCCCACTCGATGCACCTCTAAAGATCGCGCGTCACATTCAGTAGTGCCACCAGAACCACTTTCCAAGTCATCGATTTTCACGCGACTCTCGCGACCATCTTTCCTCGGGCACAAAACAACAGATCTTTCTTTGTCAATCCACAGAAACACTCAATTTCTATTCAGTGACTCTCTTCTTGGGGAAAAAGGTGAAGGTTTCACTGTGAGTTTTTCCCTTCACAGACACACATATAAAAAAAAACAGTCACTCGGGGACTAACACAACCTCAATGGCGCCCAAATGATCCGCTTGGCGGCTACAGAGCGACTGAACGTGAGATTCCGTCTGCACTCAAGTCCTCACTCGCGAGCTCATTGAGACGGTTGGCGAAAGAGACAAAAAAGCCAAAGTAACACTAGTGTGAGAGCGAGATAGCGACATCCAGTGGCGGAGGGTGATTTTTTTCTCGCCGCCACGGAGAATTGTTTGGAGGACAAAGGTGAGAGAGAGAGCACGATGGGTGAGCTGGGGCGGAGGGAGGGAGACGGAGCGCGAAACAAGCTGCGCATGTTGAATCTTGCGCACTAGCGCACAATCGAAGCCACCAGAGGGGGTAATCAGAAGTGGAACAGAGCGCTCAGCAAACAGTGACAGATGTCAAGTGGTGAAAAGTTGGAGAAGGGAGTGTTTAGAAAGATATTTTGGTCCTTCGAGCCGGAAATTAGATTTTAAAACACATTTTTAACCATTCATTGACAGATTGATCAAGTATCTGTCAAACAGAACGAGAGAGAAGATATTGAAAGCAATATGAGCAACAATCAAGGAGATGCAATCGTTTTTCCCAGAAGTTTTCTCAAAAACTTGATTTTGAAAATATTTCAGAAAACTTTTGGACAAATTTCCAAATGTACAAGCAGTGCCTCAATGTGGCGCCCCCTGACGTTTTTGAGTGCATCGAGAGAGCAATTTGGAGTGTCTGGGCCTGAGTGTTGGTGAGAAACGTGGCGAAAATCGTCATACAAGATGGCTAACGGCTCTCTCGTGACTCAAACATCTGCCCGTCTCATTCGCACGCGTTCCGACTCGCCTGCATCCAGTGGCGGAGGGAGGAATTGGGGCCACTTGTGAGTGCATCGTGTCCGAGCTGCAGAGGGCGCATGGAGGAGTGCCACTATCCCTCTCACACCCATTGCCACCGCCATAGCGCCCTCTCACCACTGCACTGGCCATCAATTGACAGACTCACTCGTCGCCCATTAAAGCGGTGAACGTTATAAAATTTCAATTTTTTCCCCCTTTTCGCTGTGCACCAGACATGCATCTAATTTTGGGTGAAGTCTGCCTCTCTCTCTCCCTCGTCTGGGTTTCTTTTCTGCCTCCACCACCAACAGACTTTTCCCGTGTCTCGATTCTCCCTCGATTCGCCTTTTTATTCTCTCTTTCAAAATAATATACCCACTTTTTTGTTCCTCACTCTCTTACATTTTTATTTCTTACACGCTATTTTCTACATGACAGCTGTCAAACAACTGTCATCCGCACTAGTGGTTGTCAAAAAGTTTAAACTTAGGGTAAGAAGACGATTGTTTTTATTCCTTATTTTAAGATATTTTACTCAAAATATCTAATTTTGAGGAAATATTTTAGGTTTTTGACTTTATCTATTTTGATAACTCATTTTTGACAGCCCTTTTGACAACTACTGTCAAAAGGGCGCCACCATCTAATTTAACCGACAAGATATCGAAGGATATTTAAAATTTACGTGTGATCAAAACACATTTTTAAAGAAATATAAGACTTTTTAAACTTGTTTTTTTTATGCCGCGTCTGTATTTAGTCTACAGCGAGATGTTATTATTTTCTTTTTAAATTTTTATTGAATCAGTAAAACATTTTTTTGCCCTGCTTATATGATTTCACAGTCATAATATAACTTTTGTGTAGACGTAATTATTTATGTAAGTCAAGAAACTTGTTATTTATTTTCAAATTTTTAAATTAAAATTTTAGGTTTGTTTAAATATTCCAATTCCATCCTAAAAATATTTTGTGTCATAAAAATGCCTTAAATGAAGTCTTTAATTTCGAACCCAAACAATTTTTTACTCAAGTAATAAAATTTACAAAGCTACTCACTCAACCCTGTAAGTACCCATCTCTGTCTGCAGGACTCTCAGAGGTCGCGCGACGTCACGATTGAGCGACAGACCCGCATCGTCTTGGGCTCGGTCCGTCCTCGCCTCCACTTGCTTATCGCGACCCCGTCGCCCCCGGGCCCGGCGCATCGCGAGCAGAACGGCGCGAGGGGGGCTCACGAGGGCGCGACAGAGACCGACACTCACCTCTTTGTTGGGCTGCAGACAAAAAACGAGCCCAACAAAAAAGTAGGTATAAGAGAGTCGGGGAAAAAATGCCAACATGCACCGATGCACCGCGTTTGGCGGAAATAAATTTGCCAACAAGGTGCATCGCCATCCACTTCCGTTGGACACAGGGGAGGAGGGATGAGGAGGATGAAGGGGATGTGTCCCTGGGAAGATCCTTAGGGTGATCCCTAGGGCTTCTAGGGTTGAATAGATATGTATAAGTAGTGCACTGTATATAGAACATCTTACTAGGAAGGATACCTATTATATATAATATTTTGAGAATAAAATTGTTTCAGATATGAATTAATTTCATCTGGTAAAAGAGACGAAATGGCAAATTGATAAATATTTTGATAATATGCTGTTTTTTTGCAATTAATGTTTTATCAGCTTTTCAAGTTTTAAAAAACGCTTCATAAAAGCGGATCAGACTCAAAAATTTGCCCTACAAAATTTCTAAACCTTCAGTAGAAGTTTTAATTCATTTTTAAAATCTCCTGTAACTGTATTAAACTTACACGATTTGAAAAAAGATTCTTAAAAATTTAGTGAACTTAATAAACTAATAAATCAACTCAAAAGTTGTTTAAAAATTGAAGAAGCTCAACCAGCTCTATAATAACTTTCAAAAGGGTTTTTTTTTATTTTCTCAAAAATATACTCTGAAAAACATGTTTGGTAAAAATTTGTAAAAAAGAGATCAAATTCCTATAGAAAATTACAAAATATTTGTAAATGAGTGTTCCAACCGTTCCAACAAGATGTTTGTCACAATTTGCTCATTTTTTGTAAAATATTTGTCATTTCTAAATTAATAACCTTTACACAAAAAATATGTAACATTTTGTAAAGATTTGTGATTTTCGAAATAACAAATTTTAATGAAAACTTCTTCATTTTAACCAAACATTTCTTTGGAACACTCATTTACGAATCTTTTTACAACCTTTTACAAACTTTATTTAAAATGTTTGTTGATCAAATCTATAGTTACTCAGGCAGTTATAAAGTGAAACTGAAATTTTTGCAAATTCAGAATAAAACCAAAAAATGACAAAACTTTTGTTATTTGACGTATGTAAAATTGTAAATAGCAAAATTTTTAGTAACTGTTTTAGTAAAGTTTTGTTAAAAGTTTGTTAAATTGAAAATAATAAATTTGTTCAAAATTTGTAAATTATTGATCCATGTTTGTAAATTTTACAAATTTGTACATCAAATAGGTTGATAAAAAATTTGTAAAATGTATGTAAAATTGAAAATGACAAACTTTTAGGTAACTGTTTGTAAAATTTTGTAAAAAGTTTGTTAAATTGGAAAGAATAACATTTCCTTATTAGAAACACTTAAAATCCCTACAATTTTTATAAAAATTCGTCAAAATTACAATATTTATGAAATTTGATTTAAAGGCTTTTTAGAAATTTAGTATTATAGAATCTCAACTAAAGTTAATCCCAAGATGAAAAATTTCTCTAAAAGCTCTTTAAAATTAACAGAAGGTATTCCGAGGAGCCCAAACTTTCAGATTTACTTTCAAATTAAAAAAAATATTATATATAAAAACCTTTAAATTATCAAGTCCTAAAACTTATATTAAAAGCTTTAAGTTACAGAAATCTTTTGATTTTCAATATTTTTCCAAATGAGATAACGTGACATCGCGTCTTTGACAATCTTTGTAACCCTGACGTCACATACAGTTCAAAAAGTCCGTTAAAAAACCGTCAGTGCATCCGCAATCTGTGGCGGTGGCAACTCTGCCGTGACTTTTCGTGGCGTTTCTTTCACGTAATTGTGAGGCCACCAATAAAAATGGTATTTCGCTGTGACACTTGTTGGTTGAGAAGCAGCGAGTCAAGTTTATTGAACCCACCCCGCGAGCATCAAGAAAGTGTCTCGAAATTGGCTCGACGTTTGGTGGCAACTCCGGGAGGGAATTAATTGATGATGAGGCAAAGGAAGGGCAAAAAGGGCACAGCAAGGCCACTCGCCGTCGCGCAATGCACTTCGGATGCACCGCCCGTTGGACAGCATCGATGCACTTTGCCGAGCGCGGTCGCATCAAAGTCAATTTTCAATCTCATCTTGCAATTTAAGAGCTTCACTTGCATCGGTTGGTTTTTTTCGGTGGCGGCGGCGGGATTTTTCATACGGGAGAGAAAAATCGTTGGATCCCCGAGACAGGGTGGAAAAAATTAATATCTTCGTCTGGGGGGCCTTATCAAGGGGTGAATTATCACTGACCAAGGGATTATTAGTAGCTGGGATTCCCTAATCCCAGCTTTTAATATCTTGGATTTCGCAAAACTTTAAAAAATGTTTTAAAAAAAGTTTTGAAACGGTATTAAAATGCTTAAAAATGCTTCAAAGTGCGCTCTATTCTATTAAGATAAAGATTTTAAGATAAAATTTTTTAAGATTTCTATATATTGTTTTAGAAAAAAATAATGAGGTTAAGTCATAATTCAAGACTTCAAAATCTATACAAACCCTTAAATCAAGATCTGGGCAAAGCTCTAAATTAAGATTTAGACAAAGCCTTAATTCAGGCTTAAGGCAAAGCCTCAAATCAAGATCTAGGCAAAGCCTTAATTCAAGATCTAGGCAAACCCTTAAATTAAGATCTGGGCAAAGCCCTAAATTAAGACCTAGACAAAGCCTTAATTCAGGATTAAGGCAAAGTCTCAAATCAAGATCTAGACAAAGCCTTAAATCAAGATCTAGACAAAGCCTTAAATCATGATCTGGACAAAGCCCTAAATTAAGATTTAGACAAAGCCTTAATTCAGGATTAAAGCAAAGCTTGAAATCAAGATCTAGGCAAAGCTTTAAATCAAGAACTAGGCAAAGTCTTAATTCAGGATTAAACTCAGAATATGAAATCCTTATTTTTCACATTATTTCTTTTTCTTTATCTTTATTGACAGATTAGAGCCCATCAGTGTTTTAAAGTACTTTTAAAAACCAAAATTAAATTTATTTTTTAAATTTTAAAGAAATTTAATTTCTTTTCTTAATTTTTATTCATACTTATTTTAATTTTTTAAAATTCTTTTTAAAAAAGCGTCAAACCCGTTTTATGCGAAACGTTTCTTGTGTTTCTCAGGTTTCACGAAACACTTAACAAGTCAATCGACTAAAGATTTCCCAAAATAAGTCACCCCTTGGACCTTATTAATTGCTGACCAACACGAAGGTCTTGAGACGTCGCGGACTTGTTCTTTTTGCCCTGTCGCGCTAATTTTTGCCAAATGAATATTTTATTGATAACCGGCCGCAAAAACGGACAAACAATTTTATTGCACTTTCGGGGGCGACGATGAAAATGTCAGAATTTTTATATTTCTGTGTGTTTGGTGGCCCCATCCAAATATGGGATCCATTTAATTAGCTCCTCTGTCCATCTTTTTGCTCGCGCTCACCATCTTTGTCACAATCCCCCGTTTTTTTACCGCGCGCACTTTCACACCAACTTCGCCGCAGACACAATGGGGCATATAAGAAACTTTCCGCTGCAAAAGAAAGCAAATGGAGCATTTCTGGAATTCCTCACCTCAAAAAAATAAATGCAGGTTTTTCTGGCTCCGACACGAAAGACTGAGTGTTCCGGGAAAAGCAATTTTTGCGCGTGTTTTGCAACGTGCAAAGGAATAATATTCTGACTTGACGACAAGGTGACAGAATAAAAGAAGACAAATTGAAAATTATATATGTTTAAAAGAGATTTTTGCAATAATTATCTTCAAATATTGTAGATTTAGTAAGTAAACAAGAAATAATAAAATCCGTTTTCGTTGTAATTTCTTAAAAATATCGATTGCAATCTATTCAAAACCAGTTGAGGTTGCTAGGAAATTTAAAAACCTTTCAAAAAATTTAAAAACATGATGAGATTGGGACGAGCTAAAACTAAAGCCTCTTGAAGGTTTTAATGAAACCCAAATTGGATTTAGCTTCACGCAAAAACATGATTGGACAGCACATAAGAAGAGCTTGATTCACTCGAAACTGATGCCTTTTTAAGAGAGTTATCACACGAGGAATTTGACGCAAGAATTT